>BSBK01004741.1:2500-15000 GCA_027943335.1 Chamaecyparis obtusa
AATATTTTAAAGTTCTTTTAAAATCTCATGCAAACTAAGAGTCCTAAATGGTTGCCAAAATTGTACTAAAAGCTTTGTTATTTGTTCCAAACAAATGTTTTGTTGCAAAATCTTGAATGTTTCCTAGGTTTTTCATGCATCAAAACAATCTAAAAATATCATTTTTGGGCTTAAAACATGCAAACTAGAACACAAAATCTTGAATGAAAACCAAAGTCCAAAGAGTCATTTTTACTTTGAGTTAAAAACAATCTTGAATGATCTAAATTGGAAAGAAAAGCATCCCTATTCCTTCCTCTTTGAATTTTAGTTCAAAAAAAACTCAATCTTGAATGATCTAAGGATAAAACAAAGCTCTTTTCAAAGTTCTAAATCAACATGCCAATCTCAATCTTGAATGCTCAAAGAAAGAACTTGCAATTGCTCAAACACTTACTTTTTGGAGAAAGAACAAATCAAATCTTAAACACTTGTGTCTTCAAAATTTTCAATTCAATCACACTTAATGAATTTTGGAAAAAGAACAACTTGCTTGATGTGCATCTAGGAGCTTTATCTTTTTGCAAATCCTTGTTAAAGTAAGCAACGTAGAACATTTGAACTTGGACAAGCTCACTTGTTTTACTTTTAGCAAGGCCTGTCCAAGGAGAAAAGTGCTTTGTCCTTGGAGAATGACCTCAAACCAGTATCCCCCCAGCTGGTATATAAATAAAGTGAAGGCAAAAAGTACTCACTTATATCTCCTAATCCACGGGCATTTTGTGCCAAATGCAAATGTCTGGGGACAGGTACATATTCCTCCCCCAACACTGTTGGCTAGGCTCTTAAGTGAGTCACAGGCGGTCAGCATAACTGGGTATGGAGACTCCACGGAACTATTAAAAAACCTGATAAAATAGAGGCTACCCTATCTACATCTGAAAGTATCAAAATCCTTGTGCAAGGACCGATTCTAAGGGGTTTACAGGGTCGCCTCAAGATTACTCACCATTTGTATTCCCTTCTAGGGGGTACCAAGCTGTGGGCAAGTGATTTTGATACTCACCTTCCCTAGGTAGATCTGTTTGAAATGCTTGACAGTCAATACTCCGTGAAAACATTGTTGGACCATAAAATTTCAAAGCTTTATCAGAGTCAGTTATCTTGTTTGTATCCCACAGGGTTGCTTTGTCCCTTGTGGAGATTGCTTTTCCAAAAATATTTGTTGAAATCTATCCTTTGCCATTGGAAAACATCAAACTGATCAACAAACCCAGTTCAAGATACTCAAGACATTTTGCAGAGAAACCCTTAGAATCAGATATCCAAAGAACCTTTTGTCTCAAACCAAACTTATCAGAATTTCCCCGAGTTATGCCCAATTTGATCAAACATCTAAAAGCTAAGTTACCCAAATCCAAAGATTATCAAGAGAAGAAAGTTGCAGAAAGAAACCTTAAAAGCCATCAATCCTCTATCCAAGCAACCTAAGAAGAAGAAAAATATCAAGAAAGGCTTGATAATATTGGCTATAATGCAAGAGTCAAACAGTTTGCCTACCAATTTCGAGTGAACCATTGTTACGTCAACCTTGAAAGAGAAGATTAGCTAGATCCATTGCATGTCCCATTCTACCTTCAAATCTCAAAAACCTATCTTGGTAGTCCTTCATCCTAGTTTCATCCCGCATCATCACCAAACCTAAGTTGCATCCTAGAAACCTTCTTAGTTGCATACACCATCATCTTCCTAGCAGCATCATAGATCATCCATTCCAGTTGCATTTGCATCATCCTTTTAGAAAGAACATTGTTCCATCATCCTTCACCATCTTTCCATTAGCAATCCACAATCAGAATCCCAAATCCTTGATCCAAATCCAGCATCCATTATCCAAAATAGAATCCACCATCCTTTGCACCAAATCCAGAGATCCAAATCCACAAGCACTTAGTGTTCAAAACCTTTGAGTTGTTTCCATCCCTTATCCTAAATATCATCCCCTTTTTCATAGAGCACTGTCTAAAGGAAATCCAACTTGTCCTTGCATAGCCTCATCATCTCGAGCAAAAGATTGGCTTGTATTGATAAGAATCCAGTTGACCAAAGATCATTAGTCTATCCTAGGTTGGTCAAATCCTACCACTGATCCTCCATTGGAAAAAATAATAGCTCATTGTTGACACTTAGTAATCTTCCACCAGCATCCCACCAATCCTCCACCCAATCTTGACCCAAATCAAAGCATCCCATCAAGCCTCCATTATTGCCAAGCTTTTTTTTACCAATCTGTCACCATCTCCCATCAATCTTCCACCATCCTTAATCCAAATCCAAGCATTTCACCAATCCTTGCATTGCATTCTAGAAATTCATCATCCTTAGAAGTTCCTTAAGCTTGGATCCATCATCCTTTAGAGTCTTTTAGGAAACATCTTGCATCCATCTAAGCATCTGCATCTACATGCCTGTCGAGACAAGATCTAGATCTAGAAAAAGAAGGAACATGAATCCTTATCCAATCACCAGTTCATCTGATCCCAACATTTTTACCAGCACAATGATAGCCTATGATCCCCAAATACAAATTGGAAATACATGGGATGATCCCAATATCCCCTTAGCTCCTCTGGCAATAGAAACATTTGTGAATCATCCAGAGAATCCATCACTAGTCAATACACTCATGGCCCAAACCCAGCAAAGCATGTTCACTAACTTTGCACAAGTGCAAACTTCCATTCCACCATATCTCCATCCTCACATTCCCATAAGCACTATCCAAATCCCAGCACAAGTATACTCTCCATTCATCCAACCATTCCTTGATCCAACCTTGCAAACATCTCAAGCAACCTCCACCATTCCTCTTCTTTTGCAAGGAAGCTTCACCAATCCTGTAACACAAGCTATAACACCATCTGCTCCATTCCCTATCATAGGTACTTCATCATCCACCATGGCTGCTCAAGCTCTTGCACAAATCCAATGCTTGTCCTAGAATCAACTCCCACCTCTCACACAAACCTTTGCACAAGAAGTTCCACCATCTTCCATAAGCCAAGCAGCACCTTTGACTCCGGGAGGGATGCAATCATCCTTCCCCTTCACTTCACAAGCTTCCACATCCACACCTTTTGTGCCAAGAGGGACGCAATCATCTTTCCCTTTCACTCTACAAGCTTCTGCATCCATACCATCTTTTTCAAGGTCAATGCAATCATTTCCCTCTTTCACCCAACAAGCCTCCCCATCAGTGTCATCTATTCCGGGGGTAGCACAACCACTCCCCTTTCATACCCAACAAGCTTCCGCATCAACATCGCCCTTTTCATGGGGAACACAAATTTTCTCTTCATTTCCCCCCCAACAAACATCTACCCAAGCACAAGCCCAGCAAAATGCCTTCACCATAGGAATGCCTTCCATGGGTTTTTCAAATCCACCATTCATACCCCCAACTCCCATCACATCTACCTTCTCGGCATCCACTGCAACACAAATCCCACCTCACACTGGTCCTCATTGGGGTCTCACTCAAGAAGACATGAAAGCCTTTGGAATACCAACTCACTCTCCTACATCCATGTTTGCAAACCAACAAGCCACCTTCTCACAAGTAGCACAACAACAACCATCTCAGCCTCCACCAACTTCATCCTTCACAAGCTATCCATTCCAACACCCAGTGCTTTTCAGCAAGTTCCTCCACCTCAGCAGCAAAGTTCATCCCATTTTGCAAGTTATTTTTCCCAGCCATCCTTTTCTTTAGGCTTCCCTACATCAGTTCCACCCTTAAGCAATATGGGAATGCACCCGACCTATATCGGTCAACCACAGAGCCAAGTTCAGCAAGGACCATTGTATTAACAAACTACACCATTCCACTAGTCATCCCCATAGCAACCATATTTTCAGTCACAGCAACAAACCCCCATCATCCCCCAATAGCAACAAGTTTCCTCCTATCAGTCACAGCAACAAGTCCCAGTCATCCCACAACACCAGCAAGTAGTCTCATATCCATCACCACAATATCCCCCTATGCCACATCAGCAGTATCCTCCCCAGCAAACATCACTCCAAAATCCACTCCAATCTACCTATCCCACTGGGCCATCTCTGTATCCCACTCCACAATACCCACCTCAAATGGGAGTACCCACTCAAACACCAATTAATGCTAAGTGGGAAGCCATGAAGAACACTCTTAAAGAGCTTCAATTCGGTACTAATAACAAAACTTACAAGTTTGAGGAGGTGTGTCCTTATCCATTTGACCGATCCATTGCTGCTATACCTTTCTCTAAGCACTTTGAGACACCTAAGTTTGATAAATATCAGGGGAAAGGAGATCTAGTCAATCATATTAAAGAATTCTATATGGCATGCCAAGAAGTGGCTTACAGTGATAACTATCTCTTACACCTATTCCCCAAAAGCTTGGGAGGAACTGCTATTGAGTGGTTCTACAAAATACCATGTGGGCCTATCACAACCTTTGCCAAACTTTCTAATAAGTTCATTACCCACTATGCCCACAATGTTGAGAATGAGTTGACCTTGCTAGATCTGTGCAACTCAAAATAGAAAGAAGGAAAAATCCTAGCAGAATACTTTCAATGATGGCAAAACCTTACCACTAGGTTATCATACTAGCCACCTGAAAAACATTTGACCAAAATCTTTATTGATAATCCGCATCCTAAGCTATCCCACTTCATGAGGATGAATTGTCTCCAACCTATCAAGATATCAAGAGCAAGGGGATAGGTATTGAAAAGGCCCTCCTAGATGAAGGCACAATCTAACACTTCAAAAATGATGCCCAAAAACCCAGCAATGATAAATCTTGTTACTGGAATCGTAACAAGAATGTTGTTACTAATGGAGCCACTAATAGCAAGCATGTCCAATTTTTTGTGGCTAGTCCTCTGTCAACTCCCGCATACCAACAACAACAAGTACCCATCTATCAGCAACCTCCTCAAGACCATCAGCAACCCACGCAACAATATCATTCTCAGAATAAATAGTAGAATTATCAGCAGCAAGCCCATCAAGTTTATCAAGGTAATCCAAACAATCAGGTCAATGCCATTAATTTTGCTCCCAAACAACACAAACCCAAAGCTCAGAATAATCCAAGGAAGACCTTCACACCACTAGGTGAACCTCTGGATGTTATCTTTCACCGAATGGCCAAGGCCAACTTGATCACATTTCCACCAATCCAGCTAGTTGATGATACCACTCCCAAGCTTGATTGGTACAAAGATCATGAATACTATGATTTTCATCATGTCAAAGGACACACTACATTGAAGTGTATGAGACTCAAAAACTATATCCAAGATCTCATTGATCAAAAATAAATTCAATTAGATGCACCCGCTCAAGCCTCACCAAATGCCAACTTACAAATCTATAAGAATGTGTTCCCACAACACAATGCTGGGAAGAACCAAGCTAATACCAATCATCCCTAGAATCATGGTAAAGGAAAGCAAGAAGATCACACTACTACCTACATCAATTATGATAAATTTGTTGGATGTATAACCCAAGTTGAGCCCACAGTCAATACCATCCATGTCAGAGGAGTGGATCGTCAATGTGCTATTACTACCCGCAGAGGTCAGATCACTATTGTTGGTGCCCGTCCAAGGCCAGTACACAATGCACACAATGCATAGTATGACCTCATAGAACATCTTGGGAATACACCAGCCCAAATATCCATCTTGGACCTTCTCTGCACTTCACCTCTCCATCAGGAGATCCTTGACCAAGCTCTCAAAGAAGGACATGTCCCCACAAACATTAACACCACCCAGTTTGCGACCCTTGTGGGACATTTATCTATAGCCTGTGCTTTATCCTTCAAAAGATCTAACATGCCAGATGTTGCACCTGACCATACTCTCCCTCTCCGCATTGCCTTCATGGTCAAAGACTTTTCCATCAAATGGGTCTTAATAGATAATGGCTCAGCCCTGAACTTGTGTACTTTGAAATTCATTCAATAGATTAGGTTCACACAAGCTAATATAGCACATAAAGTAATCACTATCAAAGCCTATGACAACTTGGAGTGTACCTCTAAAGGTACTATTAATTTTCCCATTCAGCTAGGCCCAGCAACATAGGATATTATTTGCCATGTTGTTGATCTTGACCTACCATTTAATATCCTCCTAGGTCGACCATGGATTCATTCCATCAAGGTTGTACCATCTACTTACCATTAGTGCATCAAATTTTTGCATCAAGGCACTGAGGTTACCATCCATGCTGACCCCCAACCCTTCACATACTATCGTGCGATGGAAGCATCATTCCCTCACTCCACTCATTGTCCTGGAACTGACATTGGTACTTCTATTGCTAGCTCATCTTGATCCCATTGCAATCCAAAAACCATTCTCACCTCCACCCTCTCTTCCATCAAGATCAATAACCAGGGTTGTGGTGAATATAGCCTACATGATGCATTTGTCGTAGGGGCCCTCCCACTTGATCCACATACTCAAGGGCACCCGAGTCACCAAAGCAAGCCTATTAAAGAGCATCATGAAATCAAGAGAATGGGACCTATGACTTTTGAATCCCACGGCACATTAAATAGTCAAGAAATGGATCCTGACATTAATAGGTGATTGTACAAAGATCCCCCACCACCCGACACTCAACTCCTTGGCTACTTCAAAGATAAATACCCACAATCGCACAAGTACACTACTAAGCAATGGAACTACCAAGGTGGTGGTCTAGGACCACAAGAAGGTGGAATCAAAGACCCAATTATAGCATCCAAAAACCCACAACATTAGGGTCTTGGCTTTAATACCCCTCACCTGCATATACAAGGGCCCAATACCGCAACTAGGGGCACCAACATGACTAGCGTTCCCCTCTTGAATAGCTAGGATGACCTTGTAGAGATCGAAGACATCCCTAAAGAGAAAGAAATCAGATCCTATGATGATATCTTTGACGATGATACCCTCCTGAGGACTTTTGTCCTCCAAAAACTTGCCATCAATCTCATAGAACGTCCCCTCATTCACCCTCAACTCATAGACTGGGACCAACCAAGCATTGCACACATCGATGAGTTCCAAAGCACGGAAGCACTCCTAGAATTCATGGGGGCATCAGGCCCACATTCAGTTTAGGATTCAGAGTCATCTCACATCTACAAGCTTTACCCAGAAGGATGCTTTGGAGAGGAGGCAAGCTTTAGCTACAAAAGAGAAATAGAAAGAGTAAAACATGAGTCCTTATGTGAAAACCCTTCCAGGGCACATTCTGATTCCAAAAAAGTAAAAATAAAGAGCGTATCTTCTAGTGAAAACTTGGCAATTCAAGTGCTAGAAGATAAAGACTTGCCTCTTCCTCCCATCCAAGATTATAGACCTGAGCAGTCACCTATCATCATAGAAGAAACCTAGCTAGTTAACTTAGGTACAGAAGAATGTCTGAGGATCACCTACATTGCAGCCAACATGACAGAAGGTGAAGAAATGACTTTCATTGCGCTCCTTCAAGAAGCTACTATGAACTTTGCATGGTCATACGCACACATGCCTGGACTTGATCCTAAACTTGTTGATCATCATCTAGCCATAGACCCCAATGTTAAGCTAGTAAAGCAGAAGCTACGCAAAATGCATCCCAAAGTAGCTCTATTGGTAAAATCAAAACTAGAAAAGCTCCTAGATGCAAAGATTATCAGAGCTATAGATTAATCAGATTGGATCTCCAACATGGTGCCTATCACAAAGCCTTTAGGTGACATCAGAATATGCATAGATTTTAGGGACTTGAACAAGGCATGTCCTAAAGATGACTTCCAGCTACCTAACATAGACATGATCATAGATCTTATAGTGGGCCATGAAATGTTGTCACTAATGGATGGTTTCTTTGGATACAATCAGATTCATATAGCAGCAGAAGACCAACACAAAATAGCATTCACCACTCCATGGGGTACCTTTTTCTATAACATGATGCCCTTTGGTCTAAAGAATGTAGGAGCCACATATCAGAGAGCGATGACAATAATCTTCCATGACATGATCCACAAGATCCTAGAGGACTATATGGATGATATTCTTGCAAAATCAAAGACACGCCATGAACACCTTGACATTCTTGAGAGTGTGTTTGATCACCTGCAACACTATGGGTTATGACTCAATCCAAAGAAATGTGTCTTTGGTGTTACATCTGGAAAGCTCCTAGGTTTCACAGTATCATGATGAGGCATAGAGATTGACCCTAGAAAGGTCAAAGCAATAATAGAAATGCCTCCCCCAAGAACACTCAGATAGTTCAGAAGCCTACAAGGAAAGCTTCAATCAGTACGTCGGTTCATTTCTCACCTAGCAGACAAGTTCCAACCTTTCACACATCTTTTATGCAAAGACACAAGCTTCAAATGGGATCCCATATGTTAGAGAAGCTTTGATAAGCTCAAGGAGTATCTAGCCAATTCTCCAATCCTAGTACCACTAGTTCCAGGATGCCCTCTCATACTCTACATCTCAACAACCACTACAACACTGGGGGCACTCCTAGCTTAGCATGATGACAAAAACAAAGAGAGAGCCATCTACTACATTAGTTGAACTCTTGTCAGCTATGAGCTTAATTACTCACCCATGGAAAAAGCATGCCTTGCAATGGTCTTTACCACTCAAAAGCTTAGACATTACATGCTCAGTCACACAATCAAGCTCATTTCAAAGGTGGACCCCCTCAAATATCTACTATCAAAGAAAACTCTTACAGGCTGTATGGCAAAATGGGTCATGATACTCAGTGAGTTTGACATCTAGTACATAGATCAGAAAGCAATCAAAGGGAAATTCATTACCAATCAGTTAGTAGAAGCACCACTGGTGGATGCTTATCCACTAATCATGGAATTCCCTAATGAACACTTATGTATGATCGAAGAGAAGCCCATGTGGAAACTATACTTTGATGGCTCCTACACATCACATAGATTAGGGGCAGGAATCCTATTCGTCACACCTCAAGGTGACTACATTCCAAAGTCATTCAAATTGGGATTTTCATGTACCAACAACATTGTAGAATATGAGGCACTCATCTTAGGTCTCAAAAGAGCCATTCAATGGAATATCACAGAACTGCAAGTGTTCAGTGATTCATAGCTGATTATCAAGCAAGTCCTAGATGAATATCAGACAAAGAACTCATGGATAGATTGAAAGAGTATTTCCTGAATCTACAATTCACAAAGATATCCAGACTTTAGAACAAAGTAGTAGATACAATGGTAACTATTGGGTCCTTGTTAGAAATCCCACGTGACGCATCACAGTATGAATTCCTAGTCGAGCAGCTACATACACCAGCTTATGAGAACGCCGATGCAAAAATGGTGTGTGTCTTGGTTGGTCCCCAGTCCCCGTGGTACCATGACATCCATGCATATCTAAAGAATGGTATCATATCTCCCCATCTCACCAATAACCAATGCCAAAACCTTATTCGTAGAGCTTCCCGCTACACTCTTGTAGCCAAAAACCTTTATTGTCGAGGGTATCACAATATCCTCTCTAGGTGTTTAGATTCAAATGAGACCATCCTGGCTTGACAAGAGGTCAACACTGGAATTTGCAGTGCCCCACATGAGTGGCATGGTTCTAGCTAAGAAGTTGCTTTGAGTTGGGTATTATTGGCCCACCATGGAACATGATGCTTGCGAGTTTGTTAGAAAATGTTTACCATGTCAGCAGCATGCCAATTTGATTCATGCACCAACACAAGATTTGCAGCCCATTGCGCCACCTTGGCATTTTTCATGTTGGGGCTTTGACCTTGTCGGCTTAATCACTCCCCTTTCCTCAGATGGACACAAGTACATAATAACTGCCACAAAGTACTTCACCAAATGGGTTGAAGTGATTCTACTCACCCTAACTACTGGCATTCAAATATCCAAGTTCATCCTTTACCACATTATTTGTTGCTTTGGCATACCATCTACCATCTTCACAGACCATGGCACACCTTTTGAAAACTAGCATGTGGATGATCTGTGTGCCAGACTCCACATCCATCATCATTTCTCTAGTCCATATTTCCCTCAAGGAAATGGCCAGGCTAAGGCAACCAACAAAACTATCTTGAAAATCCTCAAGAAGGTTGTCAATGATTCTGGTCGTGACTGGCACCTCCAAATCAATCCCACCCTTTGGGCCTACCATACTTCTTATCGCACTCCCATAGGTACCACCCCATATTCCCTTATATATGGTGTTGAAGTTGTTCTACCGATCGAGGTCGAGCTCCCATCATTGCGAGTCTCCATGAAGAACTACACCACTGACAAAGACTGTCATGTGGCCCGTCTCACACAGCTAGACCTATTAGATGAAAAAAGATAGCAAGCATATGATCACCTGGTTGCATACCAAAATTGACTCAAAAGGAGTTATAACAAGAAGGTTCATCCTAGACAGTTCTAGGTTGGTGACATGGTCCTCAAAGAAAATCAAAAATTCTAAGCAAACAAAGAAAAGAAAGGCAAGTTTGACCCTACTTGGCTGGGCCCCTATATTGTCACAGCATGCTTCGACTCCGGAGCTTATCAGCTATCTACACCAGAAGGTGAGCCTTTGAGTGATCCAAT
Organism: Chamaecyparis obtusa; assembly: GCA_027943335.1. NCBI lineage: Eukaryota > Viridiplantae > Streptophyta > Pinopsida > Cupressales > Cupressaceae > Chamaecyparis > Chamaecyparis obtusa. The sequence continues at coordinate 13,152 of BSBK01004741.1, forward strand.
CAACATCATACATCTGAAGAGGTTCTATGCTTGAACCAGATCCTACATATTTAGAAAATCCATAAAAATTTGAAAATAGCAGAAAAATACAAAAAGAGCAAAAAAAGTAAAAATCATCGTCCAATGGTGAAAACTTGGCAATTCAAGCACCTTGGACAAGTATGTTGGTGAAAACTTGGCAAATAGGCGCCATACATAGTGGATCGAGTCATTATCTATCAAACTCCCATCCCCCCATCCTAGCATCTCAGTCCTTTTTTTTTTTTTTCCCATCCCCATCCCCATCCACCATCCCCCCACATTCCTCTTTTCATAATCCTCAAGCAAATCCACAATCCCACCTATACCATATCTTGTACCCTATCTTGCCCATATCTTGCACATATCTTGTACCATATCCTGTATCTCCTGTATAGCATGATCCTTCCTGTATATCCTGTATAGTGAGATCTTCCTATCCCCAATCCTAAGCTTCTGTCCATATCCATTGTATATCTTTTTCCATCCATTATACATATCCTTGTGTCTTGTTGTACATAGTCCTTGTCAGTCCTGCCACCACATTTGATCAAAACACTTTATCCTACCCAGCCTTGTACTTCAGCAACATCAATTGTCAACTATTCTTGATCCTAGTGATTATTCTTTGAATTCATCATTTTCCCAGCACCCAACAACACACATTCTCCCATCAATCAGTGGGTCCTTGAGGATGTATCCTTCCTCCTATCAAATCCCATCTTCCACCAACCACACCAGGTCCGTGTCGATGTATCCTTCCACATGTTCAAACCAATCTCCCCACCATCAATCAAATCAATCACATCAAATCTCTCTCCTTGGCAAAGGATGTGTTTTTGGAGTTATCATTTTGGTCTTGGATCTTGTCCTTTGGATTTTGTTAATCTTTTACAGCTTCTTGTTGTTCTCTACTCAAAGTCACCATGATCTTTTATATCATGGTGCGCTATGAATGAGGATAATTTGGGGCAAGGTTTTTTGATCTTTTGCTTCTTCCTATGAGTCAGTCATGTGTTTGTGGTTTCTTTAGCATTTTTTCCACCATGCTTCCTCTTGGGTTCATGTGTGATGCTGGGGCAGCCCTGTGTGTCTTTTAGCGTCAGTCCTATGCAATGCTGGTGACAAGGCCTTGTGATCCCAATATCCTTGGCAAGTCTCTAGCATTGCTATATTAAACTAGGTTGTGCTCTCCACATTTGCACTTGGAGCTTCCCTCAATCCCCTGCATCCTGCATCATATAGATTAATCTTGCATCTTGCATCTCTCATATAGCTACCTCCTACATTTTGTATTCCATCTCAACTTGCATTCACCCCTCTTTGCTCTTGGAAGTTTGGTTATTTATTCTCCCCTTCTTCCTAGGTCCTTCCTTCTCTATTTCTTTTCGAGAAAATTCCACAATGTTTACTCCTTGCGTTATTTTCTTGAGGGGGCACAACCCATCATTCCTCTAAATTCTAGCCTTGGGCATCTTATTTTCTTGTCTTTGACGCCATGCCACTTGCGGCATCGCATCAAAGAGGGGCAAAATGTAGACACCTAAAAATTCTTTAGAAAATAAAGTATTTTTATTTTTTGAAAAATCCCTGATGACATCATCATTTGTTAATTAATTATTTAATTAATTAATTTATTTATTTTTATGTCATTAAATCCCTTTATCTTAATTAAAAATATTTAATTAAGAAATCCCTCCCAAAAATGTTTAAATCTTATTTAAACATTATTTCCCTATTTATTAATTATTTTAATTAATAAATTAACCAAAAATCCCAAAATAAATAATTAATCTATTTTTTACCCAAAACTTGACTAATTTTCTTAAGA
>BSBK01004741.1:20000-203941 GCA_027943335.1 Chamaecyparis obtusa
TGCTGAAAAAATAGTACATCAGAGTTCATGTTGCAGTTGTGATCAAATTCTATCCTATTAAAATCTATTTTTGTATTGTTGTCATTCTCCCTCATTTGGTCATGGTATCCCATTTATATAAAATTTAAGGGATGCATACAAGCTTCAAGCCAACATGACTTTTGGAAACTAATACCTAATCCTAAATCAACAACTGAAACATTAATATATAATGTACAATTACAATGAATAGATCAACCATCCAAAAGTTAATATCAAATCTCTTATTAATGTTCTTTAGAAAATGCTTTTCTCATTTTCAATCTCGTAAATATCAAGCCTCTTTCCAATAATGTCACTTTTCTCAAAATTTTATGCACATGAAATAAATTAATTAGGATTTTAAATAAATCAAAATTTACTTTAGGGGTAATTAGAAAAATTATGTGGTTAGAACATTATTCATGCTTCTAAAAGTACCCCTTTTAAAAATATTTTATCATTTAGAGCATATACTAATATATTATATTGTTAATCCAATGTTTTGCATAATATCACCAAAAGATGAAATATTTCCTTTTAAATTATCTCATCAATGTAATATTTTGGTTCTTAGGGAATGTATTATCAAAATAATACCAAATCGCAAATCATAATATTTTAATTAATTATAAATCATTTTCTTTCAAATAATTATTCCCCAAAATAAATAGGTAAGAAATACTCCTAGTGGGAAAAAAAATTTAGTTCCTTACCTGCACATTCAAGGGAATAAGTTAATCATTGATTTCAATAATTATCATGCCTAAAATATGAGATTTGTTTCCCAATGGATGTTTCAAGTATTAAGATAGGGCAATTGGTTAAGGAGGGATGTATAGTTAGGATAGTTAAGGGGTTGACTTGAGAGGTTGAGTGTTCAACTCCCTCTTGCCACCCTTTTTCTCAATAATGATTTTGTAAACAATACTATATGCAACAAATCAATTAAATATCCAACATTTCTCTTAAGTAATTTTTGTGCATGTAAACTAATTTTTCACTTTTGAATTTATTCCACGAATATAATATTTATAAGGAAAGTAATAATTAGTTTATAATGTTTCAATCATAACTCCCCTTATAATATTTTAGATAATAATTAATCTTCAAAGTATGAAGGTGAGAAATACTCCCTTTGCAGTGGTTGTTAATTAAGAAAATTTGTGTTCGCAAATTTAGGTCTGAACACCTAGTGGGGCATCTTCCTTCTTAAATATATAATTCTTGAAAAGGAGAACTGATTTACCTATTTGTGTTGCATCCCTTTTTATATTGTACATTTTTTGTGAGCTCAAATTTTCATACATACTTCTAATTTTGGTAGTTACATCCTGTTTGCATATCTAGACCTATTTTGAATGCTTTAAATTAAATCTTTCTATCGTTGCTGGTTAGATGTATTTTCTACTAAAAATTTTATTTTTCTTAGTTGAATAGAACATCTCTCTATAGTGCCTATAAAAATGTAGCATAGTTTTGAAATATTATTTTTGACATTGATTCAATAACTCTCAAACACCTTTAAATCTTTTTTCTTTTTTAAATGTGGATGGTCATTGATTGCTAGTTGACTCTTAGGTCAAATGAATAATGAAATAAAGAATAAATAGAACACTCATCTCATCAAGAGGAGGCCATCAAAACAAGCATACAAGAGGATAATGTTGGCATTGTAATACATTGACAGTTGTAACTATCACTAGCTATTGCATTTCTATATAACTGTTTCATGTATAACTGTTTCATTATTACGGTTATGTATAACTAATCTTCCATGTATAAATTTCCTCCAGTGATGAATACATATGATTGAATGCTTATCTTCAAGATGATCAAATGCTTATCTTCTATTTCCTTCATTTGGTATCAGAGAAAAAATGAAGATCAACATGTCTGTCTTCCATGCATATATTTGATGAGAACTATGTGATGGTGCCATGATCTAAACGGTGTACGAAGTTGAAGATACGTAATGATGGATGCAAAAAAGGATGGGAGGAAAAGATCCGCTAAGGTTATGTTGGATCACTATGATGTTTATAGCATCTCACACAAATTCCTATGATTTGATGACAATCCTATCGATGAAGTGTGTGGGTGCAGTGAATACTCATAGTCTAGCGTGGTGATGACAGTCCTACCAATCAACCTAATGGTTTCAAGAACCTAATGTCAATTTCAAATGGGAGATTACTGAGTTTATTGGAGAACATTGTCCTGCATGCATAGTAGTTAGGAGAACATTGCGCTAATTGCAGTGAAGACTGTGCTTATTGCTCCCACGCATAGCAGTTGAGAGAACACCTTGGGAGAACACCATGTTGCTTGCAGTTCCAACCCATTGTGCTGGTAAAAGGAGCACACACTATGTAGAATAGATGTAGTGCTAATTGTTGGTTGCTGGTTATAGTTTCTTTAACCATTTCTTATAGCAGAACGAAGGTTGCTAGTTACAGAGACCTGAGAGATTATCATTTTAATATAGACCAAGAATGAGATTTATGTTGAAGAGCCAATTGTACTTGGTGTAACTGTAGATGTAGAGTGCCCAGTTTGAGATGACAACCAATAAGTCATTGTATGTTGAGTTTAATTGAAATATTTAGAGTTTCTCAAAGATAAGAGTATTTGAGAGTTTATTTGTTGGGTTTTGTGAAGTCTTGGAGTTATAAGGGTAGCTTATGTGGTTGGAATTTTGGGTCTACAAATATCTTATATTTTCATACCTATGATAGTGTATACAAATTAATACTGATATAAGAGGGCCTTTTCACATTAAAATATGATTTAAATGTGTTATAGAAATACAAGATTTGAAAATAATTGTAGCTAGGATTGAAGTTCATATCATTGTCATGGAGACAACATTAAATGTGATTAAGGATGTTCATGATGACCATGGTAAAAAAAACTTGTCCAGAAGTGTTTCAATTCCGCTCTCAAGGGTTGTATTTCATCCTCTAGTGCTACTTTTGGAGGGTAATATGTAACCTAGATTTCTGGAGGTTTGTAGCATCGGAGGATGGAGGAATTTCTATCATCTCAAGTTAGCTTCTCGCTTTGAGTTGGTGTTCTTCATGAGAAGCATTTTTGGCTTTCTATTTTTTGTTTTGTTTTCTAATGCTGACAAGTTTGAAGAATGTATGTCTTGTGAAGCCTCATTTTGGAGACATGTTTAAGATTTGGTAGTGCGCTCAATATGGATTGTTGTCAAGTGAGCTTTAGAGTATATGACTAAGAATTATACCCTTTTTTGGTCATTAGACAATGATAGAGATCTATCGCATCTCTTAGGGATCATTGTTGAATAATTCAAGACTGTAATTTGAAAGTTCGAGACTGAGAGCTTAAGAACACAACTCGAAGCTACACCTTTCCAAGGGTCACAAGATAACTTGATGGAGCCTTGAATTATTTAGGATTTGTAAATTCAAAATGAATATTTTCTCAATATATGTATCATATTATGTAATTATCATGTTTTTTTATGTAAGCCTTAAGGGGGGATCCCTAGGGCAAAGTGATTTTGATGTGTTTTTAGGATCAATGTATTAAGGGGGGGAATGTTGGCATTGTAATACATTGAAAGTTGTAACTGTCACCAGTTATTGCATTTTCGTATAACTACTTCATTATTACGGTTATGTATAACTGATCTTCCATGTATAAATTTCCTCCAGTGATGAATAAAAATGATTGAATCCTTATCTTCTATTTCCTTCAGATAATTTATGATCCTCCTACACCTCACTGATTATTGAATGTCATGCTGACCATAAAAGTAACAGAGATGAGACTAACATAGGGTTGCATCAAATATGTGCATAGTGTTGATTGATATCATCAAACAACTCATTCTACATAGACAACAAAGATATCCGTAAGTATTTCTGACTTTTTGGTAGAGGATTTGATAACACACCTTGATTTTGATTCTGATCTAATCAACTTTGCAATGGCAAATGAACTTGAATCCCCATAAGAAAAGTCTCATCCTAGTGATTCCTTCCAAATGTCTTATCTCTCTAGTCATATTGAACAAACTATGAATTTTAAAGATGTTAGGTATCATGGAATGGAAGGATATTTCGGCAATACACAATATGGAGATTGGATGGATGAATTACAAGATTTCCCAATGTTAGAAAAAGGAAAAAGGTTTTAAACAATTTTTATAATGAGAAAATGACTAAAATAGTGTTATTTATTGATTTATCTTCAGAAGTTTAATGACTAGAAGTTTGCATTCTCCTTTGATTAAGATAGACAAGAGTTAGGCACCCCCACCTTAAAATAATTGACTCTTTCTTTCGACCCAGCTTCCATAATCATAGCTTAATCTCAACCATTCCTAAATTGGAAGAATTATTATTATTATTATTATTATTATTATTATTATTATTATTATTATTATTATTATTATTATTATTATTATTATTATTATTATTATTATTATTATTATTATTATTATTATTATTATTATTATTATTATTATTATTAAAGTGAAACATTATTAGTAATGGAATTAAATATATAGGAGTAGCAATCTCGATTAATGGTTTATAAAATGTGTTTGATTGTGATAGTAAAATGGTTGGTGATGTTAAATTTGGGCTTTGTGCATCCACATGTCAATGTTTCATGATTGGGTAACGTAATACTCCAAAAATGGGCTATAGGTTCATTAATTTCCTATATCAACATATCGAATGAAATCGACATCAAAGTACTAACCAAAGGCACATCGGCACATCATCGAATCCTAATTGATTATCTTAAATTCTGCATCAGGGAATATTCCTAGTAATATTCCTAATCATCATAATTATCTTTGATTTAATGATTATTTGGTGATAAATCCTATTTATCCTAAAGTTTAATTAATTGAATATTCTCAATATTTAATTAATTAAGTTGAATTCTGCCACTTAATTATTTAATTTAATTTAATTATATTTATTCCTAATTATTATTATTTAAATTTGACAATAAATCAAAATTCCTATCATTAATTGATTAAATTCTTATTTAATTAATTAAAGCAAGTTGTCATATTTGATGATATTCTTTTTGAATAAAAGTTTGATTAAATGATTGATTAACACATAAATCAATTGTTTTATTTCCAAAATCAGTTAAGTTGAGAATAAATCACTTTATTTATTTATTAATTCATAATTATTCATGTGCACAATCAAAGAGCAGTTAAACTCTAAATCAGAAAATCAATGCAAGTTATTGACTTTTTGGAACTCAACATCATTTTTGAGTTTTAAAATTGATCTAAACTTCTAATTTGAGTTAAAAAGTTGTTTTTGCATAATTTGCATGTTTTTGTGAATTAAATTATCTTTATTTAAAAATAACTCAAAAATCAAGTTGAGTTTATTTGAGTGATTTATGGCTTTTTCCATGCACCTCCAAAGCCTTGGATTTCTATAAAAACAAGGCTCGGCTCTTCATAATTCATCTCTAAAATCTACAGAATCTCATAATTTGCGAACTTATGCTGGTGAATTGCTATCTGGAGAATCAAAGCTTATTGCGAATCAAGGCTATTGTGAGATCAATTTGGTTTTTACATTCATTTAGATTCATTTTCATATTATTGTTAGATCATTTTAGCATATCAATTTCATCTTAGATTCTAGATTCATATCGGTTTTCATCATATTATTGCATCTAAAATCCAAAAAAATAGATTAATTGCATTCATATTTCATATCAGTTTTGCATTCAAATCCTTCATTTAGGTGTCATCAAGGTCACTGATCTTGATAACAATCTGAGAACATCATACTCGCACCTATTAGAAGGCAATAACTCACCTGGTTAGTTTAGCTTTCAATTCATTGCATGATTTCATTTTTGCTAACCTCTAATATTTTACTAAAGTGTTGTGTCTATAGAATAGGTACAATTTTCACACACACATTTTTGGCACCCACCGTGAGGCAACCCACCTTTACATGCTCATTTTAATTTTTTTGTGGAGCTAAAACCCTAAAGTTTCAAAGATTTAATTTTATCTCCCAAACAGATTGGATTTTTTCTCTAAATTTTTTTTAGCAAGTTGAAAACATATCAAGGAAGCTACATTAAAAAATTTAGAATTTTTTGAGATGTTTTGAATTTTGAATAATTTTTTCTTGAAATTATGGAAAAAATCAATATCTGACAGAAATGAGCATATTTTTTGGAAATTTTTATATTTTCGGAAAGATCCTTAAATTTTATATGGGGTCCATTCTTTGTATTTTAAATTTGGACATCATATAATGGCTCAAATAATCAATTTACAAAAACTAGTCTATTTTGATAAAATGGGTCTCTAGGGCACAAATTAAGAGATTTTTCTAAAATGTTTACATTTTTGGAAAGCTTTCTATTTTTTAGTAGAGCTCTCTATTTTGAATTTTTGTTTTTGTTTCCAAAATCATTAAAAAAAAAATAGATCTTGTTGACTAGGTCAAATGCAGCAAAAAAAATAAAGTTTTGTGATGGATATGCACTTATTTTTTTTACATGTTTCAATGAATGATATGAGTTGTCATTTGGGTTAATTTTTGGTTATTATTTCTGATAATAATTGATTTTTAGAGCTAACCCTATGGTTTTCATAAGTTGAATATATGTTGCATATCTTGTTTGCTTGTTTGCTTGTTGGAGAGTTCGTCACTTGCTTGCATGGAAAAGCTCAAAAAGAATTGCTAAAAATTAGGTAAAATATACTAAGCACATTGTAAGGATCCTAGGTATTCTCCTTCTTCTAATAACATTTTGATTTGGACTTAAAATAAATCTCTTATGTGTTTGGCTTGTGTGCATCTTTTCATGCTTTTGTCTATTTCTACACACTTGCATAATTGATACTAGGTTGTGACCCCTTAAGGATTCATTAAGTAGTCTTAGATACTTGTAATTGATCTTGATTTCTATCTTGGGTTATTGTACTCACTAATCTGCCAACCCCTCATTCCACCCCATGGTTGCAAGGTCAATGCCACATTAAAGGGGAGGGGTCAACAAGACAGAAGTGTTAAGTGTTGTACTTGGCAACCCATTTATGCTTTTAGGAACTCACTTGTTTTCTAAGTTGGGGACTCATTTTCATCTTGTGTGAGGTGTTAAGTGTTCCACCTTGTGGACTCATCTCATATTCTCTTTAAGTGTTAAGTGTTCCTCTTTCTACTTTTTGGGTACTTTTGGTAGATTTGCTTTTTGGAAACATACATCTATGCTCACATAGTAATTAGGCCCTATGAACACTATTCATGATTCTTGAGAGATTGGATTCCTAGTGAAATCCTTCTTGATGACAGAATCCTTGTAGGTAGGGAGGATACTTAGTGCATCTTCTCTTATTGATCGATACATTCTCTCCTTGGAGAGGTTGATAGATTACATGGGGTTGACATCACGAGCTTTGGTGAATCAAAATTGGTTAGTGCACCTTCTCTTATTGATCAATACATTCTCTCCCCAGAGAGGTTGATAGATCACGTGGAGTTGACATCATAGACCTTGGTGAAGAAAAACTTTGTCTTAGCATGTCAGATTTATCTGTCTTCTTTGTTTGGGTTAAAAATGAAAAGGCATAAAAAACCTTGGATCTGGAGCCAAGTCCCCTTATGGTAAAATACTATGAGTCATCCTTAGAGAGGTTTAACCATAGTGGACATTCCCTTCACAGGGAAAACTGCATTGATTAAACCTCAAGTGGTAATAGCCATTTTCACCGTTGTAGTGACAGTCACTATATAAATGTCCTTGTGGAAGAAATCTTCACAGGTGTGGTTCATTGTTGGGTTGTCAGATCTCCCTAGCAGCTCCTGAAGATTAAGTTCTCAGACTATGTCAAAACCCTAGTGCGCCAGGATTGGAGTTCACTCCTTTGGATCATAAAAGTTGCTAAGTCAAACCATTACTAAAAACCCTAGCGAGGCCAAATTTTCATTTTGTAGGGTATATGTGCATTATTGAAAAACATTTTGGAACATACATAATTAGCGCTTCGAAGCTTTAGAATGAATAAAATCACTTGATTATTCATGCACAAGGTTGCTTTTACCCTTGTTCATTGTTTTCAGACATGCTTGAAATCACTAGCTTGCTATTTTGTGTGCTTGTTTGTCTATCTGGTTATTGAAAATGAACAAATCTATTACAATCCTCAAATCTGGACGGTACAATTTGCAAACAAGCTGAAACTGAAAACCCTAAATTTGCAAAATTTGAGGCAAAATCCTTTCTGGAGTTAAAAGACATTTTAGGAGGTCAAAAGTCATACGAGTTTTTGCCAAGTGTCATTTCATTACTGCCCATCTGTCGTATGATTGAGTATCCAGTGTCATATGAGTTTTCATGCTAGCAAATTCTAAAAGTCAAAATCCTACTTGCAACTATCGTATGAGTTTTTCAACTATCGTTTCATTGCCTACCAACTATCATATGAGTCTATAGAAAGTAATTTGGGAAAATTTTGAAAAGTTGTCAGAAAATTGTTAGAATTGTCAGATACTTTAGCTTTTACAACCTATTTCTAGAATCTGTCATACAAATCACTGTGTCAAGAACAGAGTAGTAGCTATTGACAATTAGTACACATGTCTCAAAGAATCAATACACATGAGAAAGAAACTCTGATGAGGGCCATGATGAAACAGATGCATGCTATGCAAGTCAAGATTAACAAACTTGAAAAAGAAAAGGAACCTAAAGAGCTCTCCATGGAAGCTCTATGCCCTTTTCCATTTGATAAAGACTTGTACATGTCACCATACCTCCGAACAAAATTTGAGCAATGTGATAACCCTTATGATACCTCTTCCACGGAGAGTGACACATCCAGCTTTGGAGACTATGATGACTATGATGACAGACAATATAATGATACCTATGACACCTCTGTTCCTAAGAGTCCTCCTCATCATGTGTTCTTACTTACTAGAAATGGGATGTCACATTGGATAGATCATGATGGTGATCCATATGATTTTGATTTTGAAAAATACTTTGATGATTTTTGTGAACAATACCTTGATTATGATCCATCTACTACTGTTGAGGACTATAAAATGCATCATGCTAGCTTGAAGCATCAATATTATAAGAATCCTTCTCCTAAGGACTCTCCTACTGAAAATAAAGATTATCTTCTCAAGCAAGATCATGTTAATGTTGGACCTTTGTCTTGTGATGGTTCCCTTCCATCCCCTACTTCCTCCAATACTCGTACATTTCCTAAAACTTTTGAGTCTTCCAAATCTTTCACAAGTCCATCCACCAAAGCCCTGATACTTTTCATATGGTTTCCTATAGTTATCCTCAACAGCTACCTCTTAAAGATACTCAAGCTAACCTTCACTTGGCTACAAATACTTTCAATGATGCTAAACCTAAAGAGCTTAAGCCTTTATATGCTATAATTCCTACTTCAGCTAGTCCTCCACCATCTCTTCAAAAGTCTTCCATACAATCCCAACACACTTCCCTATCCTTAAAAGTGGCTCCATGTCAAGAGGACTCTAAAAATGATAAAGAAAATAACATAAAGAAAGATCAAGATCAAGAAACCTCCATGTCATCCAATCCTTTTCATGATGTCTCTTATCTATTCCATGGTTCTTTTGATCCCGTACACCCTTTTTTATGCATTCCATCATGTCTTAAGTCTTCTCCTAAGCAAGATCGAGCTACCACTTACACCGTTGAGCTTATTGACAATCAAAATAACCTTACTACACTTGCGCTTTCCAAAGATGATACATCCATTAAGGTTATTAAAACTAATATTTTTACTTCCAATGCTAAGCCTATTGAAAATCAAGAGAAAAATTATGTGCTTATGCTATCCAAAGATCCTTGTCAAGATCAAAGTCTTCCATCTTCTTGTTCTACCACTCCATGTTCACTTCCACTTTCTACTCTTCCTAAGTCTTTGTAAGCTTTGAACAATCCTATCAGAGAAGGTGCTCATATTCAAGATGTCCACAATTCTATTGAAAATTCTAATGCTCACTCTAAAGATGCTGATGTCCTTGGTTGTCATATAAATGTTGATGAACTTGTTAATTATCCTTTTGCATATTCCACTTCCATCCTGGGACCTCTTCCACCACTACTAAGGGCTTCACGCCTTCCTTCCATCTTGGGTCCTTATGTCCCTTCACTTTCCCCTCCTAACTCTCCTAATTTTCCATCCATCTTGGGTCCTTACATCCCTCCATCTCCCATCTTTCCTTAAGATCAACATAGATGCATACCCTTGAATCCTTTTCATCCACCCACCCATCTAAACCAATCATATCCTCCTTTTTCTACAAGACCCAAGTCTTTTGGAGGTAACTTGAATGTTCAATACAAGAAAAAGAAGCAATACAAGAATCCATCAAAAATAGAAGATCACCATGTCTCCTCTAAATGACATGGAGGCATAAAGTCAAAAGAGATATCTAAGAAAAAAACTACAAGACAAGTATGGGTTCCAAAATCCATCATTGAAGATATTCTCTCTAGATCATCAAAAAGAAATGAAAAGCCTACAACTATATGGATTCCAAAGTCTCTCTTGAAAGAGTCTGGTGTTGAGAAAAAAGTTAAGTTGACATTCAAGCTTCCAAAGACTTCCACTTCATCTTCTTCCAAAAGCATTCCTCCATTCCATGCACCTAAACCACAACCTCTACTATCCATTTGCCATATTCCTTCATGTATTCCTTCATTCATGATTCCTCCATCCTCTCACCACCCTTCAAGGTATGTGTTGATGTTGAGCTTACCTTCCTTTCCATCTACCCTTTCATAATCCTTCCATGCATTATCCTTCTACCTTCTATCATTTTTCCTCATTTGCCTATTCCTCCTATCTTCCAACCTCACTCGCTTTACATAAAACCTTATCCTCCATTTTTCTCTTCCATTTTCCTTTCCCTATCAACATCTTTGAGCATATCATTTTGATTCCTTGGCATATCATTCTTTATCCTTTCAAGGAGCACTATCTAAAAAGCTTGCCTTCTTCCAAAAATTCAAAAAGAAATGAAAAATAAAATAAAATTAAAAATGTGCCTTGGTGAAAACCTAGAAATAGGCACCTTGGTAGCAAAAGTAAAGAGAAATAAATTCATCCTATAGTGAAAACCACTCCCTTGTGGCACCTTGGATAAGTACCATGATGAAAACCTAGCAATCAGGCATCATGCGTAGTTCTTCTACATATTTCATCCATTCCATCTTCTCTCTTTGATCTTGACAATGTTGATCTATACACAAACATTTGGCTATCTTGTGAGCTATCTTATGATGATCTTTCTTTCATTCCATTCATGTTTAGCCTTCATATTTATTTTTCTCCATTCATTCTAGCCTATCACTATCCTTTTCCCCTTTGGTCTTGATCTAATAAATAAAAAAAGAGTAAAAGATGATGCTATGAAGCCTCTTCACATGTCTACTCCTTTGGACTGCATACTTTCCTTCTTTGGCATTACACTTTTGTGACTTATCCTATGCTGGCCTTTCATTGCTTGTCCAAATGTGCTTTACATGACAATTTTTCCCTAGCTTGAGTATTCTTGAGGAGTTTTCCCTTGAGAATTTCTTCCCTTCATTCTCCTTCATTCTCTTGTCTTCCATCTCATCCACCAGCTTGCCAATCCCTCTTGTTCTCCACCTTGCTAGACATTGGGACTACATGATATGATCTTGCTTGGGAGTTTGTAATGGAAAAGATGCTATCAAGTATACCAAGTATCAGAATAAGTATCAAAATCAATATCAGAACAAGTATCAAAACTAGTATCAGAACAAGTATCAGAATAAGTATCAAAACTAGTATCAGAACAAATATCAGAACAAGTATCAGAATAAGTATCAGATCAAGTATTAGAACTCCTAGTAGGGCTACACCTTTCACTTTAGTTTATGGGTCTGAAGTGGTATTGCCTATTGAGGTCGAAATCCCATCACTAAGAATCAGAATGCATGGTCTAGTAACTGATGATGACTACAAAGTCTCTAGGTTGCAAGAACTTGAACTACTAGATGAGCGTAGAAAAGTAGCATATGATCATCTCAGAGTATATTAGAAGAGAATTTCTAGAGGCTACAACAAGAAAGTCAAACACAAAGAATTTCAGGTTGGTGATCTAGTCTTGAGAGAATATCCTAAAAATCAATCCCATCGAGAACGCAAGGGAAAGTTTGAACCCAATTTGCTAGGTCCCTTTGTAATCACTGCTACTTTTGGCTCTGGTGATTATCAACTCTCAATGAATGAAGTAGAACAGCTCCAAGAACCAATCAACATTCTCCATCTAAAGAAATTCTATGCCTAAGGCATTCGGTCTATGGTAAAATGTCCTGAAAAAATTATAAAAATCAGAAAAAGTCCTAAACAAATGAACATCTTGGTGAAAACCTAGCAATAGGTGCCTTGATGATTCATGAAAAAATTAGAAAATATCAAAAATTTAAAAAAATTGAAAAATTTAAAATAAAAAAAAATGACAAAAAGAAAAAGTGCCTTGGTGGAAACCTAGAAATAGGCACCTTGGTAGCAAAAATAGAATCTTTGGCAAGATGGTGAAAACCTGGAAAATGGGTGCCACTTGTTTCAAAATGCTCCATCTATCAACATAATATTGGTTTTTCCCAGCTTTCATTCTTTCTTTAGTTTGTACATATCTCCCATTTTGTTTCTGCATTCATGTTTTCAATAAGTCGGTATGTACACCAATCAACTCAAGCATCTGTATCCTATCAATGTTCAAACTTGGGGGCAATCAACATCATATCCTATGGTCTCCAATGTACTTTAGATGTATCATATCCAGTCAGAGTCCTTTGAAGCTTCATCCAAGTCAGTTAGTCAATCTTGTCTCCAAAAAGGATTTTACATCTACAACAACGCAATCCACATCAAACACAAATTGAAAACAATCTATGCTTTTTCATGCTTTTATCTCCTTGTATGCTTACTGATTCACATTGAGATTTTTGCATATTGTGTCCCTTTGAGCTCTTCGATGATGTCCTTTATAGGATTTAGAGAGTGATGACTGGGGGCATAATCTTTTCTTTGTTTTCTTCTTGTATGTGAAAATCTAACAACTTTGGAAATTTTGGATTGAAATGGTGTCCGACTGTAAGAGCCTCTATCTCGAATTGGATGGCCATGAGTACCTCGACCATTTATACCCAAAAAATTCAAGGAAGTTTGATCTCACTATTTTCTTTTTTGAGTGAGTTCTTTCTCCTATTGTTAAACACGATCTTACCTAAGGATGTGAATGATAAAGGGTCACTATGGGTAATTCACATTGGATTTAGAATGATCTCTTCATTGCTTGATGTGTTTTAAATGCAAGGCATATTCTGGTCATCACGTCATTTATGTTTTGATGCCTATACAAATTGCTATATCAAAATGGACATGATATTTAGGTCATCCTAGTGCTTGTGCCTTGGTGCTTATATCTAATTTGACATTTTGAAAACAAATTCAATATTCATATATCCATGGTTGTTGACCAGTGGGTGTTGTATTGATTCTTGCTCATACAAATCGATATTCATATGTCTATGGTTTCATAACTAGTGGGCATTGTATTGATTTATCTGGTTACCTAAAAGTTCAATGATGATAACAAATCGACACATGATCAGTGACTAGGTCCTAGGTCTTAGGTTGTATTTCATTTTGCATGTCTCTTTGCATTTTTCCATGTTTGCATGATCTCACAAGGGTTGATTAAATGAACTTCAATACTTAAACAATTCTCTACTCGTATCTTCAAATCTAACAAGAGCTGAATCTCACACGAAGGTTCCTCCAACGAAATAGCAAGTAGAATCCTTTTTTGGGATCAAAATCAAAATTTGAGATCGTTCATATTATTCACTACTTACATAATTAACCTTCCATCATCACAAAACTTTAGTATTCAACTTAACTGATTATCTTACATCAAACTATCAAAATTTCAACTTGGTCAACCATGGTCAACTCATGGTCAAACCTAGTCAAACTTGGTCTTCTGGACCTCCAAATGATGTAGAATGCATTCTCGGACGTGTATAACCACTTCTCAAAATCAATTTACATGCTTCTGAACTATCAAACGCTAACTTTTCTTGTCAGATTTCAATTTTAATCTCGAAGGGGGCATGGTATTGCACATCATTCAAAGTCTGTAATCTAATTTGAAATCATATCTTTCCTCAATAATCAAAACAATAACCACGTCTAGTTGCTGATTCATCATAAGTCCTCATTGCTTGGGGAAAATCAATCATCGCTCAGGGCATATCAGATTCATCGAGATCCATATCAATCTGGTATTCTCTTAATCTTGTAAATTGTATCAGTTTTTGTAACTATCGGTTCAATTGTGTTATTTCCTTGGTTCTTCAGTAACTGAAGGGTTCAGATGTGATACCTACATGATTCTTCTAAGGACAATCGAGTCTGGAACCGGTCACTCACTTCTTCACAATCATAAGGTTCAGAATCAGGTGTTTTGACACTTTTTTTTGCAATCATCGGTTCATTCGCTGTTATAGTTAACATTATCTTTGGTCATTCAGGACCTAATATCTTCAAATCTTTCAATCATCATATCTTTCAAATCAGTTTCATAACTTTATCATACACAGACTATCTTTGAACCACTGTGCTTTGCACAGTAATTCAAAGAGGGCCAAAATGTAATACCCCAAAAATGGGCTATAGGTTCATTAATTTCCTATATCAACATATCGAACGAAATTGACATCAAAGTCCTAACCAAAGGCACATCGGCACATCATTGAATCCTAATTGATTATCTTAAATTCTGCATCAGGGAATATTCCTAGTAATATTCCTAATCATCATAATTATCTTTGATTTAATGATTATCTGGGGATAAATCCTATTTATCCTAAAGTTTAATTAATTGAATATTCTCAATATTTAATTAATTAAGTTGAATTCTGCCACTTAATTATTTAATTGAATTTAATTATATTTATTCCTAATTATTATTATTTAAATTTGACAATAAATCAAAATTCTTATCATTAATTGATTAAATTCTTATTTAATTAATTAAAGCAAGTTGTCATATTTGATGATATTATTTTTGAATAAAAGTTTGATTAAATGATTGATTAACCCATAAATCAATTGTTTTATTTCCAAAATCAATTAAGTTGAGAATAAATCACTTTATTTACTTATTAATTCATAATTATCCATGTGCACAATCAAAGAGCAGTTAAACTCCAATTCAGAAAATCAATGCAAGTTATTGACTTTTTGGAACTCAACATCATTTTTGAGTTTTAAAATTGATCTAAACTTCTAGTTTGAGTTAAAAAGTTGTTTTTGCATGATTTGCATGTTTTTGTGAATTAAATTATCTTTATTTAAAAATAACTCAAAAATCAAGTTGAGTTTATTTGAGTGATTTATGGTTTTTTCCATGCACCTCCAAAGCCTTGGATTTCTATAAAAACAAGGCTCAACTCTTCATAATTCATCTCTAAAATCTACAGAATCTCATAATTTGCGAACTTATGCTGGTGAATTGCTATCTAGAGAATCAAAGCTTATTGTGAATCAAGGCTATTGTGAGATCAATTTGGTTTTTACATTCATTTAGATTCATTTTCATATTATTGTTAGATCATTTTAGCATATCAATTTCATCTTAGATTCTAGATTCATATCAATTTTCATCATATTATTGCATCTAAAATCTAAAAAAATAGATTAATTGCATTCATATTTCATATCAGTTTTCCATTCAAATCCTTCATTTAGGTGCCATCAAGGTCACTGATCTCAATAACAATCTGAGAACATCATACTCACACCTATTAGAAGGCAGTAAATCACCTGGTTAGTTTAGCTTTCAATTCATTGCACAATTTCATTTTTGCTAACCTCTAATGTTTTACTCAAGTGTTGTGTCTACAGAACAGGTACAATTTTCATACACAGGTAACACTCTCAACTTGTGCCAATGACATATCTATGTTCAAGTAGATAATTGCTATATTTTTATTAATTATATTTTAAAAATAGGTTGCAAACATAGATAGAAATTTAGACAAAAGAAGCTTTGACTCATTGTGAGGCTCATGGAAATATTTTCACATCGCTCTTTCACTTTTAACCATTTATCATGAATGAATGTTTATTTTCAAATTAATAGTAAGATATTTATTTTACAAAGATTAATTATGAATTTATTTTTGATACTTTTCACACAAATTAATTGTATTGTTGAAAATAAGATTTAATTAAAATACATAATAAGTTTTGATTATATTAATCAACAAAGGGATTGAACCCAATAAGAAATCTTAATATTAAGTAAAAATATAATTTCAAAGGAAATCATGAGGAGTGAATTCAACCGACATAACTATAAAACAAAACAATTAATATCTTTGTTCGTCTATATTATAGTTAATTTTTTCTTAAGATTCAAAGAGGTTTTTAAGGGGCCCTAAATCCCTTTAAAAACAAATTTTGGTGTGATCTATAACCACATACAAATGAAAACACAAGAAAAAACATCATTTAGCAATTGCCCTACCAAAAATGAAGAATTAACATCGAGACAAATATCTATAATAAAATGCTCCAATTGCACCCAAAATAAATTGAAGACCCACAACACATTACATAGGGTTTTGAAAGGCTCCCTCAATATTGGAATGGTTTTGAGGGGCTCTTATAATCGGTTTACATGGATCCTAAAACCAAAAAGAAGATCTTCCCCGTAAGACAACCAAGGGCAAAACAAGTAGACATAAAAGTTACAAAAAAT
Organism: Chamaecyparis obtusa; assembly: GCA_027943335.1. NCBI lineage: Eukaryota > Viridiplantae > Streptophyta > Pinopsida > Cupressales > Cupressaceae > Chamaecyparis > Chamaecyparis obtusa. The sequence goes on from BSBK01004741.1 coordinate 36,845, forward strand.
GGATTTTGAGAGGCTCCTCCAACCTTCAACATGAAACATCTTCTCTTAAAAAAACTTCACCTGCACCACTGCACTCCACCTAAATAGAAGCCATATGAAGTCAAAGGGAAAGACAAGAGAAGGGAAAGCTAATAGAAAACACATCTCATTACTATAGTTGTTTCTATTTGATTGTTTTATAATTTTTGAAAGAATGAAATTAAATATTAGTAATTTTAAAAGGCACCCGATTTACTGGAAAAATTCTTTTTTTTTTATAAATCTACATTGCGAATTCAAATCTTCTTCAATATCAAAAAGAAAATAATTTAGCAATTATATTTTCTCTTTATAACCAACTTCAAACAATAAAATGTGGATTGATATATAAACATGTTAATTATTAGAATTTGTTGAATAATAGTAGAAATCTAAATTAACATCAAATAAGTCAAACTCAAATGTAATTTTTGCTATACTATCTTTCAAGTGAATGTTTCTGCATTATACTATAATTCTTTTATCGTAATATTATCAGAAAAACCTTGAAAAAATGAGTATATGGATGAATCAGGAACCATCCTATACAAAATAATTAGGTATAAATAAATACAATGCTCATTGGAGGACACCAAATATTTAAAGAGAAATTTAGATGATGGTAAACTAGCAATTTTAAGATAAAATGTTAGGAATAAAATGAACAAGTGCACTAGGACATTAATATTTTTGTGTATCAAAGGTTTTGGGATGCATGAAAATTTAATGAGGGGAGAGAGTGGATGGATGCAAAGGAGAAATTTCTATTTGGTCAAGCTATTATTTTCTTATTCTAACTTCAAAAATAAAACAAAGTAGAAAAATGATGATAGAGAGTATGTCATATTAGCCAATGGGAATCTAGGACCTAATAATAAAAATAAATAAAGTTGTTGATGTGTAATACCTCATTTACAATGAAGAACACCCTAGTATTTGTCTATGGAAAAATATAGGATATAGTAACAAAATAAAACATTGATGAAAGATAATACATAATTGTTGAAGAAAAAAACAAAAAGTTAACACATATAGATACTTTTATCTCAACATATGTGTGAAAATCAATTGTTTATACTACAAGAAAAAATATCTCAATTTGAATCGAAGTAGACTCCCCCAAATAATTGCATACCTATTAGGGCACCTCTTCTAGTTATTCTTCAAAGATTCTTGGAGAAATCAACAATGTCATAACCCAAATAGACATCTATGCATAAAAATAACTAGTATGTCACAGAATCAATCTATGCATGTACATGTATGATCATTTAATACATTTGAAAAGTTAATATATAGTTTATGATACAAGTATAATTTATATAAGTTTATTAAACTATTAATTTCATTAATCTTTCATTTAATTACCTTTCCTAAATCGATCATTGAACTTCCTTAGCCAAAATAATTCTACATCTCAACCACAATATGAGTGTACTACACAAGTAAAATGTAATATTTATATATAGACTAATATATAATTTAATTAGTGAAAATTTAAATAATATGCATGTATACAATTAAAAAATTATAAATTTCTATGTGCATAAATGTAAACAGTGTAGCACTTAAGGTTAAATAAAATGGCATATATGGTGTCATGTTAGAACTGTGCCATGTCCTCCTCAGTCATAAACTATTAGATAGACCACATAAATATAAATTAGAACTTATGATGAATGGAAAATGATAATAGGTGAGTATTCACTAGCTTCAAAAGGAAAACTAGGATACTAAGGCCTATATTTCCAATCATTACATTAGTAAAGAGATTAATTGTTATAGGCTCAAGATGACTTCAAAACTTAATTGAGGCAGGAGGATCCTTGGTTCTTTGGAATCTTGCATCAACCAAAAATATTGGCTTTTCATTTTCCTATTGTTCTTTTCTATTTTGGAGCTTGTTTCGGCTAGTTGATGAGTTATTGGATGTTATTCTTTATCATTCTACATATTGGTCCTAATACTAACAAGCTATTTTTTTGATCATATTGCTTCTTCATGAGCAGTTTGGATTGTAGTGGCTAGTTAGATTTACCGACATGTCTTGGAGTTCCTTTTTGCAACTTTTAGATATGTTTGGAATAGTGTTAGGAGATAATTTGGTGTGGCCAACCTCATTGTGTGATAGCACTTCATCTGGATATTTCAAGAGGATTTTGATGATTTAGGTCTCATTCTATTTTTTAGCACATTATTTTTTCCCACCTAGGGCATGAGTTCTCTTTCTGGTGAACTTGTGGCTCACAAGCTTGTATATAATTGGAGTGCTTGTTGCTTAGCTGAGTAACTTTAGCATTTAGAATAATTTGAGATTTCATATTTTGTAATTAGGACTATGTGTTAAATCTAATAACCAGCATGTTTCTTTTCCAATGTACATGTTTATGATAGTACAATAAATATCAGTTCTACATTTCTCTCTAATTCTTGTCTAGTTTCCGCTATGTGAGCTCTAGCTACACGACCTTGACTATTCCTACAAGAAACCTCCTTCCAAAACTACGTGAGGTGATATTAGAGTGAAGGTTTTTAGATAAGGGATCCTGAAGTCTTGTAAAATTTTGTTGTGGGGTGGGAGAAATTTGATCCAACTTGCGACTATAAAGGACTTGTTGTGATATGGAAAACATAAAAACCAAAGGTGGAGAAAGGAGAGATGAAGATCCCATTGTGAAGGATATGATGAGACAAGTTTCAACTAGATTGGAACCTATTGAAATGAATTAGAGAAAAGACTAACATATTGAAGATGAAGAGGAAATATGGGAAGAGAAATAAATAGAACTTGATCAGGTAGGCAAGAGACTCTTAATAGCCTTGATAAGTGTGAATAAGAGACCCTATTTCAATCCATGAGATTAATGTTGGAAAAATGGTCAGTGATCCCCTCTAGATTTGTAAGATGCCTTAACCACCTCCTGTGTCTTCTATAAGTCTAGTGGTTCTATTGGGTATAACATGTCAATCTTTTGGTGCAATGGCTTCCACTACATGTAACAAGTGGTATCAAAGCTTGGTCATAGGTTTGAATCCCCTTGGGTAACACTGAGGGGGAAATTGTTGGAAAAATGGTCAGCCCTCCCCTCAAGATTCATGGCATGGCTTAACCACCTCCTATGTCTTCTATAAGTCTAGTGGTTGTATCAAGTATTAACAGGTCAATCTTTTGTCCAATGACAACCACTACTTGTAACAATTACCTCAAGGGTAAGATTTATGTTGATTATTCCATTGATTGAATTATCAATATGGATAAATACTTTAATTTTCAAGGTATAAGTAAAGACAAGAAGGTTAAATATACTTACAAAAATTTAAAAGGACATGTGCATCATTATTGTTGGAACAACTACAGATAGATCGACATGGAAGACATAAAGAGAATATGAAATCTTTGGATAGGATGGTGAATAAATTGAAGGCTAAGTTTTTTTTTGATAAATTATTAGGCTGATTTGTTTTGAAAGTTGTAGAATCTGTGTTGGAAGGATTCTAGTGTGAAGTACACTAAAGAGTTCTATTGGTTGGACATTATATCCAAACATGTTGATGATTCTAACGAGAAAGTTTCCAAGTATCTCAATTGTTTGAGGATGTCTATACAAGATGATATTGGTTTGATTAGGATGTGTAGTGTTGAATAATCATATCAGTATGCTTTGAAAGATGAGGAGAAATTGAACAAAAGGCATGGACAGAGGAAAATAGGAAGAGGTGGAATATTTTAGAGAGGAAGAAATGAAATTTCTTTGATAGATCTAAATAAAGGTAAATAAGAAGATAAGGAGGAGAATTCCTTCTGGAGTAATGATATAAATTCATACCGGAATGAAGGATAGGGTGGATACAAAAATCAAAGTCAGAGGAGAGATGATAGGAAAATTTTTAAGCACATTTATTTCAAGTGTGGAGTAGAAGGTCACTAAGCTTTTGAATGCAAGAAAAGAAATTAAGATAGAAGAGCGAAAAATAGTAAAAGAATAGCCTTTTTGGAAGAATAATATACCATATAGGTATCGATGAAGGAAAATCAAGTATAGGTTTGAGAAACCTTGATAATGAGAAGAACCTTATGTCAAGACAGATTAGATAAGTTTCCTTTACACATGAGGAATCTATTTTGAACAATATGAAAATTGGAAGTTAAGCTCTATAAAGTTATGATAGATAGTGGAAGTTGAGATAACCTATCCTCTGAGGAGATGGTTCAAGTAAATTGAAGTTGTAGAGATTGGAAGACCTAAAGACATACTAGATATCATCGATATAAGATCATCAAAAGGTACTAATAAGAGAGAAATGTTTACTCAAATTAAAAATAGGAAATTACTATAATGAAGTCTTATGTGATATTATGTCTATGGATGTGTATCATATCTTGCTAGGTATTCATTGGCTATGTGAATGAAAAGATTTGTATGATGGTAGGAAGAATGTGTATACTATTTTTTCAAATGGTATGCATTAGAATGTGTTTCCCTTCGAGGAACCTCTTAAGAGTGAAGTATGGTAGATAGTCCAGAAAGTTCTTAGACATAATGAAAATTGAGAAAAAAAAATAAATTATATAGTCCCTACGAAGGCTAAATATCAAGAACCAAACGGAGAACACTAAGAACAGATAAAGGAGTTACTGACAGAATATGAAGAACTCATTTTAGATAAAGTACCTAATGGATTACCTCCCGTGAGAAGTATTAGTCATTGCATGGACTTGATTCCTAGAGCTAGTTTTTTGAAAAAAGATACACACCATTTGACACTAACAAAAAATGAAGAGATTAATAGACAAGTACGAGACCTATCAAGTAAGGAATTGATCTGAGAATGTTTGAGTCCTTATGTAGTTCTAACATTATTGGCACTAAAGAAAGATGGACAGTGGAGAATGTGTACCGATTCATGAGCTATAAACAAGATCACAATCAAGTATTAGTTTCCTTTAACCCAGATGGATGACATAATGCATTTTTTGAGCGGATCTAGTTATTTCACAAAGATACATTTGAAGACTGGGTATCATCATAGTAGAATCAACGAGGGTGTTTAATGGAAAACTACATCTAAGAAAAATTATTATATGAGTGGCTATTAATTCATTTTGGTTTGACTAATGCATCAATTACTTTCATTATGTTGATGAATAAGGTACAAAAAAAATTATTAGTTAATTTGGATGATATTCTAATTTTTAGTAAGACTAGAGAAAGGCATTTGTTGCATATAAGATAAGTTTTACGAAGGCTGTGAGAAGATAAGTTGCTAATAAATATTAAGAAGTTTTGTTTCATGAAGGAAAAAACTTGTGTACCTTGGTTTTTTGATTTCTTCTAAGGGATTGAAGATGGGTCCTGAGAAGATGAAAACAATTGTTGAGCCTAAACCAAAAAGTGTTGGGGAAGTAATATCATTTCATGACTAGCTAGTTTCTAATAGATGTTCATTAGTAATTTTGGTTACATATGTAGTGCTATGAAAAAAAAAATGAGAGGTGACCAAAAACATTTCAAGTAGATATCAGAAGTAGATAAGATTTTTTAGTTGTTGAAGAAAAATTTAACAAAACTTGTCCTGTGTTTGCCTTTCAATATTTCAACAATGTATTCCACATATATTGTGATGCTAGTGGAAAGATAGTTGGAGCATTATTGAGTCAAGAAGGTAGACCTCTTGCTTATTTCAATGATAAATTGAATGATGTGAGGAAAAGGTATTCAATGTATGATTAAGATTTATATTACATAGTTCAAGCCTTAAAGAACTGGAGAAATTATTTGTTACCTAAGGAATTTGTGTTGTTTATAGATCACTAAGATTTGTAGTACTTGAATAGTCAAGGTAAATTGAATCAAAGACACATGATATGGGTTAAATTATTGAAGAGTTACTCCTTTGGTTTGAAGCATAGGAGTGGGAAGTCAAGTAATTTTTTTGATTAATCCTTCAGTATGAGAAGAAATCTAATAACAAACATGAGGATTCAAGTGTTGGGATTAAAATAATTGAAGGCATTGTATAATAAAGATAATAATTTTGCTAAACCATGGAAGGCTTGTGAGGAACCTATTGTTGTAGACCAGATCAAGTGGTTGGATTATTTTATTTAGGATGAGATGTTGTTAAGAGTAAATCAATTGTGTATACGCTAGAGTTCCATGAGAGATGATCAAATCAAGGAAAAGCATAGTGGAGGATTAGGATGACACTTTGGCATTGAAAAGATAGTGGCTTGGGTAAGTGAGAATTTCTTTTGGCCTCAAATTCATAAGGATTGTAGAAAAATTATTTATAATTGTTGAGTTTTCCAAGTTGGTAAAGGAGGTAGTCATAATACAAGATTGTATAAGTAATTTTCAGTACCAGAGAGGCCTTGGAAACACATAAGCATGCATTTTGTGCTTGTTCTATGAATATGGAAAATTTCATACCTTTTAGGATAATAACTGATGTAGTGCATTTAGCGGAGTTATTTTTCAATGAAGTTGTGATGTTGCATGGATTACCCAAGAGTATTATTTCAGATAGAGAGACCAAGTTTGTTGGCTCTATATAGAAGGAAGTTACGAATAAGATGAAAAGAGATTTAAAGTTCAATTCTACTTTTTACCCATAGATTGATGCATAGATAGAGAATCTGAATAAGATTTTGAGAAAATTATTTAGATACTTGATTGGAGATAAACCTGGAAGTTTGATCTAATGTTTGCACAAGAAGAATTTTCTTATAAAATTTTTGTAAATATGAGTATAGTGAGAACACAATTTGAGATCATTATCAGAATCAATCCTAAAGGTATATCAAAGTTGAGATACATCAATCATTAATCTAAGTTATGTGGAAAATTGGTAGAATTTGTAGATCTCATGAAGTTTTTGCATGATTAGGTAAAACATCATTTGGAAGCTATGAATAATAAGTATAAAGAAAAGGAAGATGAAAAGAGGAGGCATAAATAATTTCAAGTAGGAGATGAAGTGATGTTTTATTTTAAGAAAGAAAGATATCCAATAGGAACATATAATAAGCTAAAGATGAGGATGTTTGGGCCTTGTAAGTTCTTAAGGAAGTTGGATTCAAGAAATGCTTATAGTGTGGAGTTACATGATGAATTGGGTATAATAATGATATTCAATGTTGTAGATCTACATAAGTACCATGAAGCAGAGAGTAGTGACTATATTGTTCTATATTTGAAAAATAAGATACCACATCAAATAGAACCTGGGTGGATCAAGGAGATTCTTGATAGTAGAAGTGGACGTAGGACACAAAACTAGTAGTATAGAGAGTACCTTGTCAAATGGAAAGAGATACCAATTGAGGAATCTTCTAGGATTTCTTAGTCTAAGGTAAATTTCTTTAGTTTTCCCTTAGCCCCATCAATGTGAGAGGCTCACTTTCACATCAATTGTGGATGTATTATTCAAGAGAATTTATATTTCTTGGCAATCCCACATCAGCCAAAAATATTGGCTTTTCATTTTCAAATTATTCTTTTCTATTTTGGTTCTTATTTTAGCTAGTGGATGAGATCATGGACCTTATTATTGATAAACTAATAAATTGGTCCTATTACTGACAAGTTATTGTTTTTGGTGCTATTAGTTTCTCAAGAGAAGTTTAGATTGTAATGGCTCATTGGATACACCAACACTTCTAAGGGTTTATTTCTATGACTTTTGAATCTGTTTGGCATAGTGTTTGATGATCCTCTTTTTTGGACAACCTCCTTGTGTGATCACACTTCTTCTAGATCCTTCAAGAGGAGTTTCATGATTTAGGTTCTGTTTGATTTTTAAGCAAGGTATATTTTCCTTCCTAGAAAATGCATTCTTTTTATTTCCTACTTGTGCCTCACAAGATTGTATATAATTGGAGTGTTTGTTCCTTAGTTGAGTAGATTTAGTAGTTACAATAATTTGATCTAAATAATATTTTTTAATTATGCCTATGTGTTGAATATGCTAATTTGCATGTTGCTGGTCCAATAGACATGTTTCTAATAATACAATAAAGATTCATTCTGCATTGCTCTCTATTTCATGAAAGAGCTATGCATGTAGAAGATATTAAACATTAAAAATTTCATTTTGCATCTATGATGATAGGTTATCAGGAATATCAATCAAGAAAAGTTAACAACGTGACTTATGGTACTATCGATGTTGGTTACTAGATACTAAAAGATGATTCAATATATGATTTGTATGAGATAATCAAAAGTCTATTTTTGGAAAAAATGGAGAGGATAGAGGAAAAAAAAAGAAATAATTAAAGTATGGGGCACTACTAGTATGCATATTTTTCTACATCCAAAATTTCTTCCCTAATTGGGGAAATTTCATTTTGTCAAAGAACAAACTTGTAGTTTCGCGAATAAGTGAATTTATGAATGAATTAGGTGATAATTTCAACAATGTTATGTGGGATTACTTAAAATATTTCGAAGCTAAGATGCATAAATTTAAAATAATTACTACTAGGTTAGTAGACAAATATAAGGATGATATATGTTTTCTAGTAGATACAAGTTCATGCATTATGCTGGCAGTTGAGCCTAGAACCTTTTGAGTTCCACCTATGTGTTATGAAGTAGATGGTGACTTAGTGAGACTACATGAACATGAGTTTGTTGGAATTAGGAGAGATAGGTACTGAGAGGGGAGGGGTGAATCAGTGCCTTCAAAAAATTCACTTGTAAAACCTTTCAGATCTATAACTGAATACTGTGATAACCAATCAAAATAACTTGAATCAAATTGTATAAATCAATCATCTAGTTAACTTAAGAAAGTAAACAAAATGAAATAAATATGAGAATCACATAACACAAGTATTTTGGTAACGCAGAAACCTTTGTAAGAAGGTAAAAATTGCGGTGGGGATGAAACCCACAAATTCTTCACTAATGCAGATAGAAAAGGTTTGTCTGTTAAGGCTACAAGTTTTGATCACTTCTAGTGATCTTACCCTATTAGGAGTAACATGTTAGATCAGCTAGATCTACCTAGTTATAGGATTTTAACAACACTAATGAAGTGTGTACTCGGTTAAGAGGTTTCCATAAGACTGTTAAGTCTACTCTATTAAGAGATTTTATCAAAAACTCTACTACAATTATCAGAAAGTAATAGGAAAATATCTGCTAGTTGACAACTCAATTGTCTAAAATAGATCTATAAGTGCTCATCAAAATATCACCTTATCTATGATGGTTCTCTACTCTACTCTTCTCGGTAGCCTTCTCTGATTCCGCTCAATCTGATATCCTCTGTACTCTATTCTTCTCGGTAAACTAATTGTCTTAAAGTTAGGCAATGTCTTCAAGTACTTCATGATTCATATATATTAGTTCACCAAACCCATAAAATGGTGTGAACATACAAAATATATAGTGTTCTATTTTTTCTGCTTTAGCAAAAATTAGGTTACAAAAAAAAATCATAACCCTAAGATCTACAGTGCAAAATTAACCTAGATCAACTATAACAATAAGATAAACATTACATTTAATGAGTATATTTTACAATAAATGCTCCTCGATCTTGGTAAACCATTTTACAATTTTCTGTAACCATTTGCATAGAAGAATGTGCCATTTCAAATTACTATGCCTTTTTCTATGATCATCGATAAACACTGTATAATCTGCTTGGTGTATATTGTGATGCTCGGTGTTTCCTGACCATCGGTGTTGGTGTCACTGGTGCTTGGTAAACTATGTGATTCTCGGTGTAAAGACTTTACTAACTACTCTGTCTTACTTTTGGTTATCGATTGACTCAATATAAGTGATGGACTGACCTATTTACTATCCTTTGATACTAATGACAACCTTAAATTCTCAATAGAGATTAGCAATCTCCCCCTTTGGAATTAGTATCAAAACTTTGAATGTATATAGACAAAATGTTTCTATATATTCCTTATGTCTCTGCTATATACATATCCACAAAAAATTTCTAAGTACAAAGTACTCCCCCTCAGTGCTTGCTTATAGAAAAACTATACTTATTTTGCATATACATGTTTTCCCCCTTTTTGATAATCATGCCAAATGCAAAAAAAATATATAATGTATACTTACATCTTATCAAAAATGTTTTGATGGGTTTTCTTTACAGACTCCAAGAGGTTGTCCCATTCCACTTTCAAGTTGGTAAGAGCAATATGATCAAGACTAACTTGTGCATGCATGTCAAAGATATTATCTAACACCAAAATCTCTAGTATTGTGACAAGTTGTTCATCTTTGATAATATGTGCTTAAAAAAAATTTAGGTAAGGAATGAGTTCTGTTTGTAACTCTGTAACCTCATCGGTGATGTGTGCTTCTTGTTTTCTTAATTCTACTATCAGCCACTGGAGTTCCTGAACTTGATGAATGTGTTAAGAAATTAGTTGGCTCGGTGATAGTTGCTTGTGTACTCAACTCTATCTCTGCTTCTAAACCATTTATCTTTTCACTGACTTCTACAGTGAAGGTGTCTGAAGTACAAAGCTTGATTAGAAATGGGCAGATTATCTGGGTGATAGATTTTACCTTGGTAATGACCTCAAATAATTTTACCTTTATTAGTGCCACTTTTGTACTAATCCTTTCTTCCAATTTGTCCTGAATATTTGATTCTGCCCTTTCTTCTATTCTTTTGTCTGCATCTATATCAAGGGCATTGATTTTGTCGGTGAGTGTAGCAAGTTGATCTATGATGGGAGTATTCTCATCAATATTTTTCTCTGGTACTATCTGTTGTAGAATATCCCTCACACCATTTAACACTTCTTTTCATTTGTGTTCTTGTCTTACCTTCTCTTGTGCCACTTTCCTTGAACATAGTTCCCCATATCTACTTAGTTCCTTGGGGCTTAGGGTTCTTGGGTCACATTTTGGTATAATTATAACTTCATCAATGGTGATCGGCCCTTTGGCTTTCTTCTTCTTCTTTTGTGCAAGAGGTGACTTCTTCTCACTTATAACAATATCTTTTTCTCCACTCTTCAGAGTATCTTTCCCAATTGACACTATATCAGCCTTGTTCTACTCCTCGATAGATGGTGTGGGAGTCTTGGTTGTAGTGTCAGGTGGGTTCACCTCGGTCGACTTTTTTCTTCTAGCTCCTTTGTTTCTATAGACTGTGCCTCTATTTTGGTAGGCTCATTTGTATCTGTAGGTTACTTAGGTGCTTGTATCCTAGTTGTATCTTTATTTTCTTGGGATGAGAAGCATCAGATTGTACTTGTGAAAGTATTTTAACTACCTTTTCAAGTACAGGTAGTTCACCCAGTAGAGATGTGAACACACTATCAGTGTCTAATGCTTCATCTTTTTTTGGTGCAATTGTCACATCTTTTTCATCCTCATCATTAGGATCACCGTTAGTGATGTCCTCAATGAGTGCATCATCATTGATTTTCTTCTGCAAGTGGATCTTTACTTAATCCCATGCATCTTGTGAAATTCTTATTTCTTCCTTTTGTTTGGTGATATCAATTACCTCGGTAACTGATATACCAGTGTCCTCTATTTTCTTTCCTTTGTTATCATTGATGAAAATACCTTTACCTTTTGAACTGTCTCTTCTTAGATAGTTTTAGGAATGCTTACTATTCAACTTTCTCTTCTACTTTCAAAATTGACGTCCATGGAGAGTCACATGTGACATCCATATCACCCACATTCTCATCCATTATCTGCATAGCTCTATTCTTGACTAGAAATCTAGCCTGATACTTTTTCATGTATTCACTTACAACAGCATTGCTAAAGTGTGAAGCTGCATGATTTAATGATCGTTCTCTTTTGCTTTTCTTTGTATCTAGTGCAATAGCCCATCTCTCATTTATTTTTTCATCAAGTTCCTTTAGCAATTGGCATGCAAATTCCATTGGTACTCTCTTGAATTTAATCATCATCTGGGTGATAGCATGTTCTAGCTTTGTCTTGTCCTTAATTGACATTTTTTCAAATTTGCCTATGCCTGGATCTATAAGATTTCCATTCTTAATTATATCTTCAATTATTTATTCTATTGTACTTTCCTTGTTAAAAACTTACTTGAATTGATTAGGATCATTTTCAGTGTCAGTCTCCTCTATATCTTCTTTACTTCTTATGTATTTCCTCTTTTTCTTCGGTGTCTCAGATACTTTCTTGTTCTTTGTCTTTATGTATTTCTTCATCGGTGTAGTTGCTCTTCTTTTTGCTACTTTTACTACTTATTTCTCTATAGATTGTGTTGTAGTTGACGAATGTGTCCTTACTCCTTCAGGTTCTGGTAGTTGCATTTCTTGTTCAAAATTGATAGGAGGAACCGGTGTGTGATCCTTTTCTTTGTCTGACTTGGTCTCCTCACTATCATAGGGCTTGTCAGCCAACTGTATCTGAGCTTCATTAGTTTCTTCAACTGGTGACTCCTTAGATGAGTCAAATGCATTTCCATATTTTGCTGTGAGATCTTGTTTCATTTTCTTCGCCCTTCTAGACATTTTTTCGATCTCTATGTCTGTAGTGATTCATGACTTAGCTTCCTCATATATGCCAAACCTACTGGCAGTGATATCTATTGGTAATGCCAATAATGCATTAATAGATTTTGAAGTGAAATCATGGTTCATTTCGTATCCCATCGGTGCCAGCCATTTTGTTCTCAGTTCTACTGCCTTTATCATTGAGTGGTCTATGCTGACTACAAAACATATGTCATCTTCAAATTTACTCACTAATTCCCTTGGAATTCTACTTCTTTATTGCATTTTTTCCTAAAATTCCTTGAAATATGCATTAAATTCCTTATTTAGATTATCTCCTAGACTTTGCATCATTTCACCAATTTGTCCAGTTATCGGTTTGTCAGATTGCCAATTTACTTTACTGATACAAGGTACATATTTTTGCAGATAGAAAAATGTAGAGACAAGTAGTGATTCATACTTACATGTATTGGACTTCTTTTTTTTAATTGTTTTCATATTGTCTTGTAGTTGGTGTAGTATCAGTTTGGCAAGATCTACCTAGTGATCTTTCTTCACAATTTTATATGCCATGTCCACGGCGTTGCAAGGTACACTATTTGGTCTGCTAGATTGAAATATCTTGTACCTGATGACATGTGCTATGAATTTTACCACTGGATCTTTGATGGTTGAGATCTTTAGTGCCCTACCATCCCATTGAGCTCCAGTGTTCTTTTCAATGTCAAGACGAGATAAACTTCAAAAGGATTTGGCTTTGTCAGTTTTAGGGTACCCAATAACCCTATTGATAATCTTCTTTGTGACCTCAACAGGTTTATCTAACCAAAATTTTGCATCATGAAATCTACTTAGCACGATTCTTATCCAATCATTTTTAAAAGATTGCGGGAAGTATATAAAACACAATAACCCTGACTCCCCAATCTTCTTGTATTCAAATTTTATCTTTCCATCTGGTCCACAGACTTGTTGATAAGTAGCAATGGTCTCAAAATCACATAGTTCTCTGATTTTGTAGTGAATATAGGCCCTAACATCTTCTGTTAACAAAACCCTATCTAGAATACTAAAAAATGTGCCCATATCATCTGTTTATGCCATGACCTTGGGATGTGGTTTGAATTTGTCCTCGACAAAATGTGCCCTTACAATTAATTCTACTTCCTCCTCAATGTTTTGTGATTTGCTTGCAGTCGATGTTGATGCCATAAATTATTTCTAGGGTTTCAGCAAGCAATAGATAACTAGTGTTCAGTACATAGATGAACTTACTTGATATCATCAAAGAATTGTTGTTGATTTGATCTACAGTAGCTTTGAATCTTTTCTGAAAATATTTATCTCAAACTCTTCTCTGTAAAATCTCTTTTCTTCAAAATCACAATGTAACAATGAACTCTGTTTCATGCGTATATATAGACTTTTTGATATTCCCACTCAAACTTTAGTGCATTAAATGCATGACCTAACTTCTGAGATGAAAAAACTATTAGTTTGGTAATGTCTACAATTTCCTTTACTCAGTTAACATAGAATTTCTTCATCAGTTTGCAATGTTGTCAGTTAACCTTCTATAGTGATTGCCAACGGGTAACCAACTCACATTTCTTCTTTTACCGACTATGTGACATTTGTGAACTTATAACATATAAACCATAGTGCATCTTTATTCATGCAAATTTGGTATTTGTACATCATATATAAGGAACTATATGTAAAATGTGATCATTTAAAATGTCAATTCCATACATACCTTTGTCATCTTAAGTGGAGGTACTGATGTCACCCAATCCAGTGGTGAGGTTTCACCGATAGTGTTACTTGACTCAACATTCTCATTAGATGCCTTCTTCCACATTGTGTTCCTTAACTTCATAATTTTTGCAATGTTATATCCACTCTCAAATATATGGTTTTCATCTAGTGCTCGGTCTCTACAATTATTTCTTAAATGACCGACCTTGTGACAGTGCATACATGCCATTCCAGCATTTGTCCAGTTTCTTGATTGTCCAATCTGACTCTTTCTCTAACAATTTTCTACAATATGTCAATACTGACCACATACAACACAATTAGTCCATGTATTATAATCCCAAACATATGATTTACCTTGTCTCTTTGGTTGATATGGCTTTCGTTGTAGTTTCTCTTTAGGTGTCTAGACTTGTTTCATTTTTGCCTTGCAGTCCCTTGCAGTGTGACCATGCTTATTACAAGTATAGCATAATTTATCCTTAGTAGTATTATTAGCAATGTCATTCTTCTTAGCTCTACATTCATAAGTTGGATGTCCAAAATTACCATAGTAATAACAAAATCCATTGAATTTTGGAATGACAAGAGGTTTACCTTGTGCTTTGCTTCTGCACACATTAGATGTATGTCCTGGTTTTCCACGGTGATAACATGTCAACACTTTAGGTTTCTGACTTTGATTATTGTTGACTTTTTCAGCTTGTTGTGATGATTCTCCTTCACCAGTGTAGCCTATATTGGCTCTACTTCCGAATCTTCTCTGATTAGTTAGGAAATCATCAATCTTTTTAGAATTGTCCTCAGCTATTGTCATCATTTCATTATGTTGCTTTTGTATCTTTATTTCATTTCTAAGTTTTTCATTATCTTCTCTAAGTATTGCAACATCTTCAAGTCTTCTTGATAATTCTCCATTTACTCGATTCATTTCTTGATAAACTTTCATCATCTAATTTGATACTTGGAAGTGACGATTAGTGAGTCTCTGTATTTCACTTTCTTTTGCTTGGAGTTGTTCAGTCATTAGTCTTTGGTCTTCGGTCTTCAATAGCTAGATTCTGATCTTGTTCAGCTTGTCTAGGATTGTTCATGATTTCCACCATTCTCACCATATGAGATTCATGACCGATTTGAAGTTCTTTCACTTGCTCAAATAGATGCTGATTCTTTTCAGACAAGTCAAAGATTATGCTTTCAGATCTGTTAGAGATGCTTCTAGAGCTTGATCCAATATGATCAAATATTTCATCAATAGGTTCTTCATGATAGCTAATTTCATTCAGTTGAATTGCAAGGTTCTTCCTTGGCTTGTTTATACTATTCCACAAACATCTATATTTGTATCTTTTGATTCTCAATAGTCTTGTCAAGTTTGTATCTCTCCATGACTTAGATCTTTACTCTTTAGTGGTTAGACTATTCAACAAGAGAACTGTGCTCTGATACAAATTTTTGGAATTAGGAGAGATAGGTATTGAGAGGGGAGGGGTGAATTAGTGCCTTGAAAAACTTCACTTGTAAAACCTTTTAGATCTATAACTAATTACTGTGATAACCGATCAAAATAACTTGAATCAAATTGCATAAATCAATCATCTAGTTAACTTAAGAAAGTAAAAAACATGAAATCAATATGACAATCACATAACATAAGTATTTTGGTAACATAGAAACCCTTGTAAGAAGGTAAAAACTATGGTGGGGATGAAACCCACAAATTCTTCACTACTGCAGATAGAAAAGGTTTTCCTGTTAAGGCTACAAGTTTTGATCACTTCTAGTGATCTTACCCTGTTAGGAGTAACATGTTAGATCAGATAGATCTACCTAGTTATAGGATTTTAACAACACTAATGAAGTGTGTACTTGGTTAAGAGATTTACATAAGACTGTTAAGTCTACTCTATTAAGAGATTTTATCAAAAACTCTACTACAATTGTTAGAAAGTAATAGGCAAATATCTACTAGTTGACAACTCAATTGTCTGAAATAGATCTATAAGTGCTCATCAAAATATCACCTTATTTGTGATGGTTCTCTACTTTGTTCTACTCAGTAGCCTTCTCTAATTCTGCTCAATCTGATATCCTCTGTACTTTGTTCTGCTCGGTAAATTGATTGTCTTAAAGTTAGGCAATGTCTTCAAGTACTTCTTGATTCATATATATTAGTTTACCAAACCCATAAAATGGTGTGAACATAAAAAAATATATAGTGTTCTATTTTTGCCACTTTAGCAAAAATTAGGTTACAAAAAAATAATCATAACCCTAAGATCTACAGTGAAAAATTAACCTAGATCAACTATTACAATAAGATAAACATTACATTTAATGAGTGTCTTTTACAATAAATGCTCCTCGATCTTGGTAAACTATTTTATGATCTATTGTAATCATTTGCATAGAAGAATGTGCCATTTCAAATTACTATTCCATTTTCTATGATCATCGGTAAACACTATATAATCTTCTTGGTGTATACTATGATGCTCGGTGTTTACTGACCGTCAGTGTTGGTGTCGTTGGTGCTCAGTAAATTGTGTGATGCTCGGTGAAAAGACTTTACCGACTATTATGTCTTACTTTTGGTTACCGACTGACTCAGTATAAGTGACCGACTGACCTTTTTACTATCCTTTGATACTAATGACAACCTTAAATGCTCAATAGAGATTAATAGAGTTACTGTCAAAACTTTTAGATAAACAATCAAAAAGATTTGGAACATATGAAGAATCATTTCCTAGAATCAATATGGAACTAAAGAAAATGGTAATTGAAGGGAAAATGAGAAGGATGGTATCTAGCCTTGAACAAAAATTTGGTAGTGATGAAACACGTACATCTACTACTAGTGAAGTTGCAACTGAAGACCCATCTTAAAACATTCCATCCAAATATAAAAAAGTTAAGAGGAAGCAGGGTAAGCCTATATCAAAGGAAGTTGAAATTAATAAGTAATCGGTAAAGAAGACATACAAGAGGGAGAGAATACCCACATATGAGAAGAGTGAGTAGAAGGATACTAGAGAAGATGAATATTCCTAGACCAAATTAGACAAGGATGTAAAAGAGTTAAAAGAAAGTGATAAGAAGAAAGCACCAAGTTTTGATTTCATTGCCAAATCATAATGGAGTATACCATAATGGGAGGAGTTGGAAGAAGATATGGATTCTTCAATGAGGAATACAATAAGAAGATAGAATAATTTATCATATATAGCTTACAAAAAATTTGTATGACTCCAAGTGAACTATATCAAACCATTCATAAATATCTTTATGAGTTAATACATGCTAAATGGAAGGCTGCACTAAAAAATGGACAGAGAAATTATGGAGATTGCACTTATTCAAGTGCAACTTGAGATGAATCCCAAAGATGTAAAGATATTGGTTGATGCATACAGACAAGATTTCAAATAAAAAAATAGGACATAAAATATACCTCTTTGTAAGACACAGATTGTATATAATGAAACTGTGGAGATATGGAGGAAAAAGATGAAGGATGTAGATCAAGAAAAAAAGGATGAAAAAGTAGTTGATGAGAAAAAGGAGGGTAAATAATAAGTGATTGAGAGCATTAGTGATACATCTACACATGAAGAGATAATAGGTAATGTTATTGTTGATATTCCTAAACAAGTATAAGACATTTAAGAAATAAATGTCAAACGAGAACAAATCCATGGAGATGAGATTATCATAGAAGACATAAAAAGGTAAATAAAATTATCCTTCACCATCCCCTATGTAGCATTCAGAAGGATTGATTTTGGAAAGGATATAAGAAAATGTTGTAGAAAGTCAAAAAGAAGTTGAAAAAGAATATAATGTTAAAAGGAAATCGAGTCATGGAGAGTCTCGTGTGAAGTTGATGTAGGAGCATCTCAAGTCCTTAGAAATCTTGTGTCACCAAAAACATATTTGAGTTTGTTTGTGATGCTTGGTTCTTGCTTTGACTAAGTTGGTTTTGTGTTGCTCGATTTCCTTTGTTCACTGGTGTTGGTCGGTTATCTCTTTGGTGCTCAGTAATTTCCCCGGCACTCGGTAATGCTTATCTGGTGGTTGGTTGGCTTTTCTTACCGATGGGTTTCTTTTGAGTTTCTGTTGAGTCTGACTTGTGCATTGATTATGGGTCATAGATTTAATGCTAGTATCCATCATTGGGAAGTGTGTGGTCCCAGATCTAATCATTCCTTTCATTGATTGTGGATCTAAAGGCTGACTCATTTCAGTAGCCTCTTGTATAAATGTGATTGTTTGGTTAGAGTTTAAGGGTTATTTTTTTTGGATAGGAGATAGAAGGCTAGACATTATCGACATATCCTCACATGTTTGAGGACTTCTATATTTCATTGTAATATCTGGCTGAAACCAAGAAGGCCTTACAACCTGGCATGTATGAATCAATTTGAGTTAATATATGAAAGATCCTACATTTTCTCTCTCCCACTGTGTTGTTGTTTCTTCTGCCTATTGTTGAGCAAGGTGGTTCAGGTTAGGGTGTGCCATTTCTTGGCCTCTCCTACCTAGCTCTTGCGTCAGGTGGTATCAGAGTGAGGTGAGATCTGGATCTAGGTCTACAGATCTAGGTTTGTAGGTTCCTTCTTTTGAAGCCCTAGTTAATTGTTATGGGGTGGCAGATTACGATTTGACGTACAATTGCGAAGGGTTTTCAAGATGGTTCATGGAAGGTGAGATGCCGATCTAAGATTGGTAGGAATGTTGAGAAAAATTGTTGCTAGATTAGAGGTTGTTGAAAAATCCCAGAGAAGAGGAAGACATCTTGAAGATGTTAGTGATGATGAAATTGAAGTGGAACAAGGTGAAGCAGAACCTACACATGTGATGGATTAGGGTGAGGAAAGGTTCTTGAAAGCCTTGACAAGTTTGAAGTCAATAGAACATTTTAATCCTCTTGAATATAGTGGGAAATTGGATTCTAATGAATTGATGGACTCGATCACTGAGATGGAAAAATATTTTGAGTATGAAAATGTATCTAAAGAAAAGAAGGTGAAAATTGCTGGCACAAAGTTGAAGGGTCGTGCATCCTTGTGGTGGGAGCATCTACAGTTAGATCATAAGAAGAAAAGAAAAGAAAAAATCAAGGTATGGAGTAAAATGATGAATAAATTGAAAGGAAAGTTCTTACCTTGTGATTATCAGATTAACCTAGTTAGGTGAATGCAAATTTTGAGGCAAAAAGATAGCTTGGTAAAGGATTATACTGAGGAATTATATAGATTAGATATCAGATTTGGACATGATGAAGATGATGTGGAAAGAATTGCTAGATACCTGAATGGTTTGAGAGTTTCCATCGAAGAAGAAATTAGTTTGGTCAAATTGAAGAACATTGAAGAGGCTTATCAATTTTCATTGAAAGCTGAGGAGAAATTGAACAAAAGACATGAGCAAAGACAAAGAGGTAGAGGTGGTAGATTCCATAGAGGAAGAGGTAGATCCCATGGTGAAAATAGTAGATCTGAAACAAAAAAGACAAATTTGGATAAAGGCAAGACCGATTGGAAAGGTGAAATTTCATCTAGAGGTAGAGGTAGTAACTACCGAGGTGGTTATAGTAGAGGTAATTTTTTAGGAACTTGTTACAATTGTGGAGAAGAATGACATAGATCATTTGAATGTATACATGATAGTAAGAAGGCTGGTAGTAGTAGAAATGCTTTGGTACAAGAAGAGTAACTGAATGAACCTAAGAAGGAAAATAACTTGATAGTAAGAAGAGCACTATGGAATGAAATTAAAAAGGATGATCCCTTAAGGAAAAGTTTGTTCAAGACCAAATGTAGAGTTTCTGACAAAGTTTGGAAGGTAATCATTGACAGTGGTAGCTCAGAGAATCTGGCATCTAAGGAAATGGTCACAAAGTTTTAGTTGAAAAGGTTGGAACATTTGAAGCCCTATCAGATTTTATGGATCAAAGATGAGCATACACTCTTGGTAAGTGAACAATGTTCTGTGAATTTGAAAATTGGAAAGTACTATGATAAGGTGTTGTGTGATATTATGCCTATGGATTGTTGTCATATTTTGTTGGGTAGAATTTGGCAATATGATAGACATGCTATATATGATGGGAGATTACATAAGTAGACTATTGTGGCTGATGGAAAGAGACAAATCTTGTTACCTTTGATGAAAGAACCTATTAATAATGTTTGCACATCTATGAAAGTTTTCTTGGGGGAAGGAAGAAAGTTTGTTGAGGATTTAAAGAGAAGTGATGTATGTTTTGTTTTGATTCCTAAAAAGCCGAGTAAGAAAATAGAGGATAGTGTTCCTGAGGAGATTGATAAGTTACTAAGTATAGTAAAATCATTTCTAACAATGTACTTGATGGTTTGCCACCGAAAAGAAGAATTGATCATTGCATGGATCTAATCCCTGGAGCTAGTTTACTGAACAAGGCACCTCATCGGTTGACACCTACCAAGAATTAGGAATTGAACCCATAGATTCAAGAGTTGCTGAAGAAAGGTTTGAGCAGAGAAATTTTGAGTTCTTGTGCAGTACCTACGGTATTGGCACCGAAGAAGAATAGAGAATGGTGAATGTGTACTAATTCTGGAGAAATTAATAAGATAACAGTGAAGTATAGGTTTCCTATACCAAGAGTGGATGATATAATGGATAGCTTGACTCGAGCAAAGTATTTTACCAAAATTGATTTGAAAAGTGGGTATCATCAAATTAGGATCAGAGAAGGTGATGAATGGAAGACTACTTTCAAGACAAAAGAAGGTTTTTATGAGTGGTTGGTTATGCCTTTTGGTTTAACTAATGCACTGAGTACTTTAATGAGGTTAATGAATGAATTTTTGAAGAAATTCTTGGATAAGTTTGTGATTGTATATCTTGACGATATTCTGATTTTCAGTAAGACCAAAGAAGAACATTTGTTGCATGTAAGACAAGTTTTGCAAAAATTGAAAGAAGAAAAGTTGCTGATAAATTTGAAAAAGTGTTCATTCATGAAAGAGGAGATTGTGTATTTGGGATTTGTGATTTCAGCTAATGGTTTGAAGATGGATCATGAAAAGGTTGAAGCTATTATGAATTGGCCTACACCTATGAATTCTAGTGAGGTAAGATCATTTCATGGTTTGGCAAGTTTTTACAGAAATTTTATAAGGAATTCCAGTTCAATGTGTAATGCTATGACTAAGACTATGAGAGGAGACAAAAGAGAATTCAAGTGGACACATGGAGCTGATAAAATTTTTGAGACTCTGAAGTAGAATGTTGTTTAATTGCCTATTTTGGCATTTCCTGATTTCAATAAGGTATTTCAAGTGGAATGTGATGCAAGTAGAAGTGCAATTGGAGCTATGTTGCATCAAGAAGGTAAACCTGTTGCTTTCTTTAGTGAAAATTTGAATGATGCTAGAAGGAAATATTCTATGTATGATCAAGAATTCTATATTATTGTTCAAGCACTAAAGAAATAGAGACATTATTTGATACTGAATGAATTTGTGTTGTATACAGATCATTAGGCTTTACAATATTTGGGTAGTCAGAACAAGTTGAATCAAAGACATATGAAATGGGTTGAGTATTTGTAGAGTTATAAATTTGTGATAAAGCATAAGAGTGGAGTCACTAACTGAGTTGTTGATGCATTGAGTAGAAGAAGATCTTTAATGAATAAGATGAAAATTGGAATTCTAGGCTTTGATGACATGAGAGATTCTTATGAGTTTGATCCTAATTTTTCTGAGCTGTGGAGAAAGTGTAGAGCACCTATTCAAGATCAACAGAGTACTAAATGGGATGAATATTTTATGCAAGGAGGTATTTTGTTTAAAGGTATTCAGTTGTGTATACCGAGAGGACCTATGAGAACTAATTTGATAAAGGAGAAACATAGTTGTGGTTTGGTTGGACATTTTGGTATTGATAAAACATTGAGTTTTCTTAAGGAGAAATCATTTTGGCCACAGTTGTACAAAGATGTTCATAAATTTGTGAAAAGTTTTGGAGTTTGTCAAGTTGCAAAAGGAGTTAGTCAGAATACTGGATTTTCTACACTGATTGTTGTACCTGAGAAACCTTGGATTGACATTAGTATGGATTTTGTTCTTGGCTTACCAAAGATAGTAAGAGGTAATGATTCTATATTTATTGTTGTGGATAAATTTTCTAAAATGTCACATTCTATACCTTGTAGAAATGCATTAGATGCAATACATGTAACAGATATTTTCTTTAAAGAAATTGTCAGATTGCATGGATTACCGAGTAGTATTATCTCTGACCAAGACAGTAAATTTTTTGGATACTTTTGGAAGACCCTTTGGAAGAAGTTTGGCATTGAATTGAAATATAGCTCTACATTTCACCCAAAAACTAATGGACAGACAACAGTTGTGAATAGAAGTCTGGGAAATCTTTTGAGATGTTTAGTTGGAGACACACCAAGTAATTAGATTCTATGTTGGCACAAGAAGAGTTTGCATACAATAATTCAGTAAATAGGAGTACTGGAAGAACACCCTTTGAGATTTTAAATGGCATACAACCGAAAGCTAGTATATCTGATTTGAGAGACATTGATGATGAAAGTAAGAGAAGTGCTGAAGGAGGAAAATTTGCCGAGTACATGAAGACATTGCATGAACATGTAAAGCTAGAGCTAGAAAAGAGTAATCAAAAATACAAAGATAGAGCTGATAGATCAAGGAGACATAAGACTTTTGATGTTGGTGATGAAGTGATGGTTCATTTGAGAAAAGGCAGATTTCCCATTGGAACATATGAGAAGCTGAAGATGAAGAATTTTGGAGCTTGCAAGATTTTGAGAAAATTTGATAGTGGAAATGCATATGAAGTTGAGTTACTTGAGGATATCAATATTTCACCTATATTCAACATTTATAATTTGTATGAGTTTCATGAACCTGAAGAAGACATGGTGGTACTAATGGAATATCCTAAGAAGTAGACATAAGAAGTTGAGAAGATTTTGGAGAAAAGAGTTAGCAAAATAACAAGATGTAAACATTATATGGAATATCTAGTAAATTGGAAGAATAGAAAAATTGAAGACATTTCATGGATTTCATAGTCTAAGTTGGATGTAGCTCAGATCATACCTACTAAATGATTCAGAGAATCATTTTCAAATAACCCTAGGTTTCTGATGTAGGAGAATCTCGGGTCCCTAGAAATCCTATGCCACCAAAAACATATTTGAGTTTATTTGTGATGCTTGATTCCTACTTTGATTGAGTTGGTTCAGTGTTTCTTAGGTTCCTTTCTTCATCAGTGTTGGTTGGTTATCTCTTTGGTGCTTGGTAATTTCCTTCGCGCTTAGTTGGCTTTTCTTACCAATGGGTTTCTTTTGAGTTTCTATTGAGGCTGACTTGTGCATTGATTATGGGTCATAGATTTAATGCTAGTATCCATCATTAAGAAGCGTGTGGTCCAAGATCTAACTGTTCCTTCCATTGATTATGGATCTAAAGGATGACTCAATTCAGTAGCCTCTTGTATAAATTTAGTTATTTGGTTAGAGTTTAAGGGTCAGTTTCTTTGGATAGAAGATAGAAGATTAGACATTATCGGTAGATCCTCACATGTTTGAGGACTTATGTATTTCATTGTAGTATCTAGCCAAAACTAAGAAGGCCTTACAACCCAGCATGTATGAATCAATTTGAGTTAATATGTGAAAGATCCTACATTTTCTCTCTCCCACTATGTTGTTGTTGCTTCTATCTGGTTTTGACCAAGGTGGTTCAGGTTAGGGCATGTCATTTCTTGGCCCCTCCTATCTAGCTCTTGTGTCAGAAGAAGAAGAAGAAAGCAGTGATAGTAGAAAAAGAAGAAAATGAAGAGGAAGTAGAAGATGAACAAATATTCACCACTCAGATAGAAATAAAAAAATGAAACCTTATGAGCTGATGAATTATTCAACACAATTGATGAAGAAATTTGAGCTAGATAAGATGATAGAAAAGAAGAAGAAAGCTAGAGTAATGAGACAAGCTTTAGATATCCTATATGACTTGGTGCCCGAGGTTGAATATAATGAAGATGATTTTGTAATAGACCAAATGGACATCTTTATCAAGACCCATATTTTCAATCTACTTCAAAAAAATAGTAAAAGATAAAGTAGAAAATAAGATGATAGGTAAACTAATGGAGAAGATTACTAAAGATAGGAGAAAATTGATAAATCTTGTGAAATAAATCAATTATTATTTGGTTAAGGAAAGAGAACTATTCACTAAAGTATCAAATTATTCAGAGTTTGTAAAAGATAGAGAATAAAATAGTTGAAGCTCAAAAGGAGCTAGATAGCTTAACTGGTTAGCTTGATCCTATTTCAAGCTCAATTATTGTTCATCGTAGTCAAGTGAAATAGTAATTTCACAAGGTGTTCAAAGAAAATTATATAGGAATAAGACAATAGGATGATCATTCTACTTTATCTACATTTATTTTTATCCTCTACATTGAAGGTCATGTAACAAAATATGAATAAGATAGAAGGGATCCTTTCCTTATCAGACATGAGCACTCTAGATGGTATGGAAGAGCTAGTTTCTAAATTAATAGAGAAAATTATTTCTTTGGGTCATCTATAGAAGTCATGGGAGACATACTTAGAGTCATCAAAGATAAAAAAATAAATTGAGATAATCTTTTACAGGATGTAAGTAAAATATGTATAATTATACATATTTCATTTTTTGTTCATTTAGCATTGTTGTCAAAGGTGGAGTATATGATAGTTGATAACATATTGAGAAATATTTGGTGAAGCAGATGAGTAGAGAATAAGCCTTTATGGAGATATTTATCGGTGAATGAATAGAGAAAGGGGGAGATTGTTGGCATTGTGTTGAGTTTTTATATGTATGTTGGGTGCAGTCATAAGAAGTTATTTATCAAATCATACCTACTAAATGATTCAGAGAATCATTTTCAAATAACCCTAGGTGTCTGATGCAAGAGCATCTCGGGTCCCTGGCAATCCTGTGCCACCAAAAACATATTTGAGTTTATTTGTGATGCTTGATTCCTACTTTGATCGAGTTGGTTTAGTGTTTCTTAGGTTCCTTTCTTCACTAGTGTTGGTTGGTTATCTCTTTGGTGCTTGGTAATTTCCTTTTCTCTCGGTTGGCTTTTCTTACCAATAGGTTTCTTTTGAGTTTCTATTGAGGCTGACTTGTGCATTGATTATGGGTCACAGATTTAATGCAGGTATCCATCATTGAGAATTGTGTGGTCCAAGATCTGACCATTCCTTCCATTGATTATGGATCTAAAGGCTGACTCGGTTTGGTAGCCTCTTGTATAAATTTAGTTGTTTGGCTAGAGTTTAAGGGTTAGTTTCTTTGGATAGAAGATAGAAGATTAGACATTATTGATAGATCCTCACATGTTTGAGGACTTATGTATTTCATTGTAGTATCTGGCCAAAACTGAGAAGGCCTTACAACCCAGCATGTATGAATCAATTTGAGTTAATATATGAAAGATCCTACATTTTCTCTCTCCCACTATGTTGTTGTTGCTTCTGTGTGGTTTTGACCAAGGTGGTTCAGGTTAGGGTATGTCATTTCTTGGCCCCTCCTATCTAGCTCTTATGTCAGAAGAAGAAGAAGAAGAAATCAGTGATAGTAGCAAAAGAAGAAAATAAAGAGGAAGTAGAAGATGAACAAATATTCACCACTCAGATAGAAATAAAAAATGAAACCTTATGAGCTGATGAATTATTCAACACAGTTGATGAAGAAATTTGAGCTAGCTAAGATGATAGAAAAGAAGAAGAAAGCTAGAGTAATGAGACAAGCTTTAGATATCCTAGATGACTTGGTGCCTGAGGTTGAATATAATGAAGATGATTTTGTAATAGACCAAATGGGCATCTTTATCAAGACCCATATTTTCAATCTACATCAAAAAAATAGTAAAAGATAAAGTAGAAAAGAAGATGATAGGTAAACTAATGGAGAAGATTACTAAAGATAGGAGAAAATTGATAAATCTAGTGAAATAAGTCAATTATTATTTGGTTAAGGAAATAGAACTATTCACTAAAGTATCAAATTATTCAGAGTTTGTAAAAGACAAAGAATAAAATAGTTGAAGCTCAAAAGGAGCTAGATAGCTTAACTGGTTAGCTTGATCCTATTTCAAGCTCAGTTATTGTTCATCGTAGTCAAGTGAAATAGTAATTTCACAAGGTGTTCAAAGAAAATTATATAGGAATAAGACAATAGGCTGATCATTCTACTTTATCTACATTTATTTTTATCCTCTACATTGAAGGTCATGCAACAAAATATGAATAAGATAGAAGGGATCCTTTCCTTATCAGACATGAGCACTTTAGATGGTATGGAAGAGCTAGCTTCTAAATTACTAGAGAAAAGTATTTCTTTGGGTCATCTATAGAAGTCATGGGAGACATACTTAGAGTCAACAAAGATAAAAAAAAAAAAATTGAGATAATTTTTACAAGATGTAAGTAAACCATGTATAATTATACATATTTCATTTTTTGTTCATTTAGCATTGTTGTCAAAGGTAGAGTATATGATAGTTGATAACATATTGAGAAATATTTGGTGAAGCAGATGAGTAGAGAATAAGCCTTTATGGAGATATTGATTGGTGAATGAATAGAGCAAGGGGGAGATTGTTGGCATTGTGTTGAGTTTTTTAATGTATGTTGGGTGCAGTCATAAGAAGTTATTTCTTTTGTTTTCATTGATGGAAACTAAGTAAGATCATTCTTGTACCACAATCAGTGTAATGAAGGATGAAATTAGTGTGAAGGATTTTCAATCGGTAAAGTCCAAAATATTACTAGACGATGAGGTCAATACCTTTCTAGTGGCCATGAAAGATGAAGAATTATAAGGTGTGGTTTGAGGTACGGTATCAAAATGGCCACGCTACAGTGTGGTTTTGACCACAACTCAAACAGGTAAGAAACCTATCTTCTTGAGCATTAGTTGGAAGATTCTAGATCACTAAGAGGTATGGTGTCTTTGTCACATTTGTTATTTGGTCTTGTGATGATGTGTAATAAGACTTATAGAATTGATGAGTTGGAATTATTGGGATCGATGCTATTTTATAAGGAAGATCTAAGGTGGTGCATTGAAGAAAAAAAAACATGTTTGACTACTTTGGAGATTATTCATGTAGATCTTATTCTAAGCCACCACGGTCTTAGGAAAATGTTTTTTACATCAAGATTATCACTTTGGCATGTGTTTTTTGTCTGAAAAAGTATTTAGATTTCTTGGAGAAGCTACTAGGAGTGTACATATAAGTAGAACTTCTTATATTATAAAAAGGTTATTATTATAATTGTTTATATTGCTCTGATTGTTGAAAAGGTTGCAGAAAAGGGTTGCGATTAGAGATTGAATAGAGACATATTTTTGAGACTTTATAGAGTGCAAAAAATAGATTATATTTGACACGAAATCATTTCTACATCTATACCATTGACTTGTCTTTCCCTAGTAGTTACAACAAGAAATTCCCTTAACAAAGTGAACTTTAATAGGTTCCTCAATATAAATCCCTTAACCGACTGAGCTCTTAATAGAGTCTTGAAATCCTCTGACAAGGTATATCTTAGAAAATCTTATTATACTTCTAACAAAGTACTAATCACTCCTAATAGGGTGAACCCTCAGAAAGGGCAATTCTAAGCTCCTTACTTAGTAAAGTTATTTTAATGCACTATTGAGCTCATTGGTATCATCCCCACCATGGTTTTTCCCTCTAACCAAGGGTTTCCATGCAACAATCATTATGTCACATATGATGATTTTATGGCTGTTTGATATTGTTATCTTTTATTTATTTATTTTAGTTAGATGCTTTGTGGTTTGGAAGTTATTATTGAAGTTATTCAGATCAGTGGTTGGATTAGTCTATAATTTATTTTTACTTATTCACCCCCACCCCCTATTAGTACCTAATAATTTTAATAGAATATTCACGGATCTACAATTTTGGTTCAAGGATAAGAAAGGGGTAAAGTGTGTAAAGTCATGTTTTTTAGAAATAAATATTTCATTTTTGGACCCACTTGGTTAAGTAATTTGTGTAACACAACCTTGATATAATGTGTGGAAAAATAATTTGTGTCGAATTACTATGAGAACACTTTATGGGTCAACATATTATATATATAGATCGATATATATGTATATATTCCATATTTTTATGATTGAGGTGATCTGATGTGAAAAATTGATGTGGTACCATTCTACACCTAGCACAAAAGTTCGATGAAGTCTGATTTTTTTTATGTTGAACCTTATTGGAGTTGTATTTTATGAATATTTAATATGAAACCTTAGTAGTTCATTTTGAATATCTAGACAATCACTCTTACTTGGCAGTAATCCTTATCAAGTAAGTGAGTCCTTTGACAATGAGACATTGTAATATCTTATAACCTATTATAATATATTTAGAGCTAATACTCTCCATTTTTTGAGCTATTTTGGGTTTTTCATTTAAAAATAGTGGTGTTATGTGTTGTACTCTATCCTTCATGTTCTAATTTACCTTTAGCAATTAATTATATTATGTGGTTGTTGATTTAAAGTATTCATATTTTAAAGGATATATTGATTAACCCCCGCTCTTGGTATATTAGATGTTCAAAAATTGGTATCATAGAAAGGTCCTAATATTAAGCCTCATAGATATGTAGAGATATTGGAGGTTGAAAATATGGTGTGTGGATTCAGTTTGGAAGAGTTTTGAAATAAAATAAAATCTAAGAAATATGGAAAATTGAAAGTACCCCTTGAATATCTTGACAACATATAAAATAAAAATAATGAAGTCTAAAGGAGAACATCAGTGAACAAAATGAATTCATTAGGATACTAAGTGAAAAAAATCAAGAAATTTAAGGTAATAAATTGGAAAGTGAATGAAGAAATAAAGAAAGAAAAAGATATGGTTTTGAATTTGAAGCAACAATTTGAAGAAGATAAAAATACAAAATAATGCTTGATCATTTCCTTTTATAGAGTCATATTTCTTGGATTACAAAATTTGATGCTCTAATTTCTTGGATAGCTACACCCAATATCATTTTCCTTTCAAAAATGAGGCTTGAAAAATGTTGTGAACATAAGAATGGAAACATTTATTGAAATGATTCTCAAATTAAGAAAAATAAAGAATAAATTAGGCACATATTGTCAAGTAGGTCCAAGGATAATGTCAAAACACTTTTAAGAAAAAAAATTCTCACTCCAAAACTTATCCAATATATTATCTAAAAATTAATAATGTATTACAATATACTTGCAAAGAAATCTTCACAGTAGAGGAGCACCAATTAGAGATATGAAGGTAACCCAATAGCTATATGTTGAAGAATATAAAAATAAAGGATAATTCTTGAAGATTTCCTTTAAATATAGAGTCACATTTCGTGGACTACAAAATTTTAAGTTCTAATTCTTTTGATAATTACACCCAATATCCTTGTCCTCATAAAATCATCCTTGAAAAATGTTGTGAAAACAATAATGAAACTACTAGTTGAACAAGATAAAAAGAGAAAATAATGCTTTAATATTTTTTTTATAGAGTCCCATTTATTGGACTACAAAATTTTAAGTTCTAATATCTTGGATAGTTACACCCAATATCCTTGTCCTCCAAAAATGAGCCTTGAAAAATATTTTGAATACGAGAATGAAAAAAGTTTATTCAAATGGTATTTAAGCTAAAAATAATCAAGAAGAAGAATATGGGTGGGAGAGGGACATTGAGTGGATACTTGAATCCTAGGATTTGTGGAAATGGAAAAGGAGCTTCAAGAAAGCTTCATGATAATGCAAAAGATGAAGATATTGAAGCCAATGATGATGGCACTAGTCCTAGTGCTCAAAATATTTGTGGACCTAATGTCTTGATAGCTTGAGGATTTATGTTTTTGTGTTTGGAAGTTATTTTTATTGCCCCTTGTTATGGATTTTTATAGTGATTTTATGGTATTTGGGGATTCAAGGTTGATGCTCAAACTTCTTCTTTTTTGGCTTGGATTATTTGTTCTTAGTGGTGGTATGCGCTAATGTCTCTTATAGAGGATGATCCTCCTCTCTTGGCTATCGTCAATGTTTTGGATTTGGTGGATCATGCTTGTCTCTAGGGTTTTAGTTTTCAGGTCATTTTTTTAGGGTTTCTGGTCATTTCCTCCTACGTTAATTTTCTTTGGACCATGATTTATTTAAGGAAGGTTTCCTATAGGATTGGAATCCAACTTGAGTATTTCTCTATCACCCCTTTTTTTGCCTCCTTTTTATTATTTTGCAATGGTGTTGTTGTGTTGGGCTCCCATGGGAGTCTTCATGTGTTTTTGAAGAGGCCCTTTCCCCTTTATGGTTTGATGTCTTCTCTACACTATTGTGTTTGACTTCCACTTGATTTGCATCCTGTGAAGATGGTTTGGTGGATGGTTGCTGGGTTTTCTTTCAAAATGGTGGTGGAAGTATTTGAATTAAGAGAGAGCTTTGGACTTTGGTGTTTTAGGTGGATGAAGGACCCTATTACTTGGGGTCATTTCACTACTCCTACGTGTTCACTTCTATATAATTGGTATTTTTTGTTCAACTTTTCAAATTTTTATGGCCCTTGTTGCAACTTGGGATCATCAAGATTTTTCTTTAGAGAATTTTGGTGGTCATTCCTCTTTCCTTCCCCAATTGACCCCTATATATGTGGATTCCTCTCCTATACAGGTGGGGAGGTCTTTTGCGGCTCTGATTTGGTGTTGGATCTCCTTACTTTTTTTTCCCTCTTCTACTAGCCCTATTGAAATGGGGTCAACTTCTATTGAGGTGGAGGTATGTCTGGTAGTTGGGGCTAGAAGTTGTTCATCAAGGTTTTCCCCTATTATTGGTTGTTTGAGTTGGGGGTCGGTTCAATTTTAGTTTCTCTTCTTGGTTATTTCTTTTTCTCCCTTCACTATAGAGGTGGGAACCTCTCCTATGGAGGTTGAGAGGGGTTCTATGGGTGCGATCAAGATTAACAAGTGGAAATTTTTTGTTAATGTCCATTTAATGATTGTGGTGCTAGTTCAAAAGCTATTTTTTTGGTTTAGGGAACCCATCAATATCCTATGGTTTCTCTTCTTGTTTTGGAGAATATTGTTTTCCTAGAAATCTCTATTTTTCTCATCTTCTTACTATAATTTACTAAGGTTATGGGAGCCTTTCTAAAATCCCATTTGCAGGTTAAGGGATCCTAGAAAACCCTTTATTTGATTTTCCTCTAGTGAACACTTATGATTTTATCTTATTTCTAGTAAATTTGAGGGGTATGTGAGGCTTGTCAAAACCCATGCACATTTAGGTTTTTATTCCTGGAAAAACCCATGTTTTGTTCTCTTTGAAGTTAAGTGTATCTGGTAAAATGCTATGTTATGGAAGGCATTGACCTTTTTTTTTACAGTCCATGACTTGTATGATTTATTGTTAAGCTATTTTTTTCTTATTTTATTTTAGTATTTTTTTATGTAGTGATATTCCTTAAAGAGTTGTTTATTTTGGCATTCAAGATCCTCCTCAAAATTTGTTTCTAAAGGGTTTTGGGTCCCTTCAAAACCCATTTTCCCTTGTAATCAAAACTAAGAAAAATCAAGAATAAATGAGGAAAATATGCTCAAGTACATCCAAGCCTAATGTCAAAACCCTTTTGAGAGAAAAAATCACACTTTAGGGTATGTGCAAGATCATGAGGGGCCAAACTATGCCCTTAAGTGGCAATGAAAAATCAGCAAATCAGGGTTAGTCAACTTGATGTGAAAATTTCAACTAGCTATCAACCTAATATCAAAAAGTTGTAAGAATAGAATCTATAGAAAATTGAATTTAGTTTCTAAACTACTAGGCCTTTTTTGAAAAAAAGTTAGTATGATTGGTGAAAAGTATAGATTTCAATGCAGCAGTACAAAAATTTCAGGAAATAAATAAGAAGTATGTGTATGTCTGACCACCTTAATCATAATCAAATGATAATATTTTATTATAAGATTTTATATATAAGTAGTAGACTCATGCCTAGATGTGATGCATATTTTTTTGTAATTTTATTCCAAAAAAAATTAATTATGAATATTTTTCTACAACATTTTTAGAATTAAAAAACTCCCATGTCTGACCACCTTAACTCATTCAAAACTTTACAAAATTCAATTTTATTTATTTTTTCCTTATAGTAGGCAAATCATAAAATGTGACACATTTTTCGTATTTCAACAATGTTATACTGTCTGAAAGTTATAGTCATTTGTCAATCAGTATATAAATCAGCACTTTAGAGGTAACTCAATTAGAAAATAACTAATAATTACTTACTGAATTCAAAATTTGACAGCAATTATATCGATAGAAAGTTGATAATCTCCTTAAGATACATTTTTCTTTCATCAAATTTGGGTGAAAAAAAGTTGTTAGCTACATGGTCGAAGTCTGGAACTCAAAGAAACAGGGGAATAACACATTTTTGAGACATTTCAATAGTTGACCATGTAGGTTTGGTGCACAAAGCAATACTGAGCCTAATCGGGTACCTGATATTTTTGGGTACCCGAAAAGGCTGACAAAATTTTGATTTTTCAGTTTTCCCTCCCCTTTCTCCCTCCCATTTCTCCATCCTATATTAGATTAGATTATATATTATATATCAAAAACTATATATTAGATTATATATTATATATATTAAATATTATATAATATCAATTATATATTAAATATTATATAATGTACATTTTACATTAAATATTATGATTTCATATATATATATATATATATATATATATATATATATATATATATATATATATATATATATATATATATATATATATATAAAATGTTACATTATATATCATATATTACATATTATTTTATATGTATATAATATATATTAATATGTATTTTACAACTATGTACGAAAGGTTGGAAGATTGTAGAAAAATCATCCATGGCCATTGAAAGAAGCAAAGGAAATCAATCAACCATTTAAAAAATTCATGGGCAGCCATTGAGAAAGAGAGAGAGTGAGAAGGTGAGAAGGATATATATATATATAAGAGAGAGAGAGAGAGAGAGAGAGAGAGAGAGAGAGAGAGAGAGAGAGAGAGAGAGAGAGAGAGAGAGAGAGAGAGAGAGAGAGAAGGGGAAGGATAACCAATTCATTACAATATTAATCAGTAAGAAGCAAGAAAAAATTAAATAATATGACAACAGGCATTAGAAATCCAAATTCTAATTAGGAGTTTTAAGCAAAGTCAGTAAGGTCCTGGATAGGGACATTACAGATCCACACATTGCTCAGTAGATACCTTCAAGAACCCACATACACGGGAGTAGGTTTGAAGTAAGACTAAGATTGTTTATCGGTTCAAAAATATTATTGTTTTGTACTTTTGATTAACATCCAATGATTGGATGTGAAATTCACAAATTTGATTATATTACCACTGGTTCTATTTCAAATTTTGGAAAAAATGGATATTTGACATATGTTCATAAATTTCAGTCAACACCATTTTAAAATAACACATCAATTTATTTTTACACATTGAGAATATCATCAATAGGAATTGAACTGAAATTGCCATAGGTCATAGAAAATAAATGCCCCAACTATTTGTTGTCTTCTGCATTTTGAGTTTCTTATTACAATCAAGAGAAGAATATTACTCTCGAAATGGTTTTGGACAGTAACATTTGTACTTCCTATTCTCAAATATTTCTTCCCTCATCTTGCTACCTATTGATACCCACAAAGTGAATCTAGGCATTTCTTCCATGTAATGGGAGAAAAATGGTTTCCTAATTGATATGTGTCTAATTAATAAATGCAATAACCTTTTCTTTGATATTGGTCACTAACCCTTTACAATAGAAAATGTTTACAAAAACTATCATGTACTTGCATGATGACATTATATATTACAAAAATCCTACACAGAAGTAGCTCAAAAAGTAGTAACTAATAGCAAGTGGGTTATTGTAGATGCTTTGATAAATCACTATCTTCTTTACTCAAGCAACATCTAGTTCATCTGCTCGACTGGGGCATGTTTGGGGACAAATAGTCTCCATTTAAACTCAAGTCTCTGGAAGGAGTTATATTTGTTAGTGGAGGAGATACACCCATTGGATTTGCAATAACTTTATGCTCATTGGAATTTGAATTTCTCTTCAATTGGGATACTCTTTCCAAAATTGCATCTACCCTTTTACCAATTTGGGAAATCAATGGGTCTATTTTTGTACCTCCAAGGTGTTGGTCACCTAAATGAGAACCTTGAGATGAATCAGGAACTTCTCTATGAAAGAGATCAGTACCTTGAGAAGCTCTCCACTTTTCAGCTAAATTAAAACCTTGGACCATAGATGGCTGCCCTTTGTTGTAAAATCAGGAGTGAGACTGCCTTGCCAAAGGTGGCAATGAACTTACATTTGAGGGATAATGCCCAACATGAGTAACCTAGTTTCCCAAGTCTGGTAAATGCAAGGTCATTGATGAATAGGCATTTCTAATAGAAATATTTGTGGTGCTAGAATGAAGTGCATGACCAAATTCTTTTCCCGCTAAACCAATTTCAGGCTTCATTTCACATTGCTCTATGGATAATTCCACAACACTTGTTACTTGAGCTACTAGCAGATGGTGAGTACTCATCATCATCATCATCTGACATAGGCTCACACATGCCTATCTTACTTCTTTCCTTTGTTGTTTTCTCCTTCCTAGCTCTTCCTCCTTATTTGTAACTTCTATCATGGGTCCAATAAGCTCTTCCCATTCTTTCCCATTAACTATGGACTTTGTCTCTTCATCCTAAGTAATTGGCATACCTTGGATGGCACCAAGATAACCATTTTCTTTTGAAATGTCCTTTTCTCTCACATTAATCTCTCTATTAAAAAGATTTTCTATATCTTCCTCTGTATATTGAATAGATGTAGCTACAATCCCATGTTCATCAATAATATTCATTGCACCATTGAGCAATATATCATGAAATTCCTTAATAGTTTCTATCATGGGTCCAAGAAGCTCTTCCCACTCTTTCCCATTAATTTATACAAATATTTTTATCTGTAACAATATTTTCTGCATATATTATGATAGTGATCTAATTTGATGCACCTTCACTATTTAATCCATACTTACCTTTCATTTCACTTTCTTTGCTTATTTTGCATGACATAGGCCAGGATTTGACAGCGGGCAACGATTTTGAAAATTTTGGAGAATCTTTATTAAAGAGAAGGTAAGGATGGCTAAGTTGAGTGCAATGGAGAGGGAGAGAACTAAATTGAGAGAGCAGAGGTGGAGAGTGATAAAAATGAAAATATTTCAGGGCTTGCAAAAATATGGAAATTATAATCTTCCTCCCAGAGTAGACATAAATGAAGTAATGCATGAAAATAATATGACTTCCTAGGGGTCCTAGTATGCCTTATCACATGTTAGGACCCCTAGGAAGTCCTCGTGACCTTTTTTGAAACATTGGAATGCTCAAGTGTGTCCTAAGGGATCCTACAATGCCTTCAGACACACTTGATCATTCACATGTGTCAAAAGAGGTCATGGAGACTTCCTCAGGGTCCTAATAGGCCTTATCACTTGTTAGGACCCCTAGGAAGTCCCTGTGACCCCTTTTGACACATTTGAATGCATAAGTGTTTCCTCAAAGGTACTACGATGCCTTTGGACACACTTGAGCATCCAAATGTGTCAAAAGGGGTCATGGGGACTTCCTAGGGGTCCTAGTATGCCTTATCCTGAGTTAGGACACCTAGGAAGTCCCCGTGACCCCTATGGACACATTGGAATGCTCAAGTGTGTCCTACGGGGTCATACAGCACCTTCAAGCACACTTGAGCATTCAAATGTGTCAAAAGGGGTCATGGGGATTTCCTAGGGGTCCTAATAGGCCTTATTGTGCGTTAGGACCCCAAGGAAGTCCCTGTGACCCCTATGGACACAATGGAATGCTCAAATATGTCTAAAGGGGCCATAGGACCTCCTATGGAGACACTCGAATGCACAAGTGTGTCCTAAGGGGTCATACAATGCTTTCAAACACACTTGAGAATTAAAATGTGTCAAAAAGAGTCATGGGGACTTCCTGAGGGTCCTAATAGGCCTTATCACACATTAGCACCCCTACGAAGTCCTTGTGACCTCTTTTGACACATTAGAATGCTCAATTGTGTCCTAAGGGGTCCAAAAATGCATTCAAACACACTTGAGCATTAAAATGTGTCAAAAGGGGTCATGAGGACTTCCTAGGGGTCCTAGTACACCTTATCACATGTTAGGTTCCCCTAGGAAGTCCCCGTGACCCCTGTGAGTGCATTAGAATGCTCAAGTATTTCCTAAGGGGTCCTATGGCCCCTTTGGACACACTTGAGCATTCAAGTGTGTCAAAAGGGGTCATGGGGACTTCCTAGGGGTCCTAGTGCACCTTATCATGCATTAGGACCCCTAGGAAGTCTCCGTGACCACTTTTGACACATTAGAATGCTCAAGTGTGTCCTAAAGGGTCCGACGGCCCCTTCGAACACACTTGAGCATTGAAATGTATCAAAAGGGGTCATGAGGACTTCCTAGGGGGTCCTAGTATGCCTTATCCTACATTACGACCCATAGGAAGTTACAATGAACTCTTTTAACACATTGGAATACTCAAGTGTCTCATAAGGTGTCCTTCGATGCCTTCATACACACTTGAGCAGTCAAATGTGTAAAAAGGGGTCATCGAGACTTCCTAGGGGTCCTAATAGGCCTTATCATGCGTTAGGACCACTTGGAAGTCCTCATGACCCCTTTTGACATATTAGATTGCTCAAGTGTGTCCTAAGGGATCCTACGAGACCTTCAGACACACTTGAGCATTCAAATGTGTCAAAAGGGGTCATGGGGACTTCCTAGGGGTCTTAACAGGCCTTATCGCATGTTAGAACCCCTAGGAAGTCCCCGTGACCCCTTTTGACATATTGGAATGCTCAAGTGTGTTACAAGGGGTCCTATAACCCCTTCGGACACACTTAAGCATTCAAATGTGTCAAAAAGGGTCATGGGGACTTCCTAGGGGTTGTAATAGGGCTTATCATGTGTTAGGACCCCTAGGAAGTCCCTGTGACCCATTTTGACATATTGGAATGGTCAAGTGTGTCCTAAGTGATACTACGATGCCTTCGAACACACTTGAGCATTCAAATGTGTCAAAAGGGGTCATGGGGACTTCCTAGCAGTCCTAATAAGCCTTATCACACATTAGGACCTCTAAGAACTCCCCATTACCCCTTTTGACATATTTAAATGCTCAAGTGTTTCTTAAGGGGCTGTAGGACCCCTTAGGACACACTTGAGTGTTCTAATGTGTCCACAGGAGTCATGGGGATTTCCTAGGGCTCCTATTATGCCTTATCATGCATTAGGTCCCTTAGGAAGTCTCTATGACCCCTTTTGAAACATTAGAATGCTCAAGTGTGTCCTAAGGGGTCCTACAACCCCTTGGAACACATATGAGCATTCAAATGAGTAAAAAGGGGTCACAGGGACTTCCTAGATGTTTGAACAAGTGATAAGGCATACTAGGACCCCTAGGAAGTCCTCATGACTTCTTTTGACACATTTGAATGCTCAATTGTGTTCGAAGGGGCCGTAGGACCCCTTCAGATAAACTTGAGCATTCTAATGTGTCAAAAGAGGTCATAGGGACTTCCTAAGGAATCTAACATGTGATAAGGTGTATTAGGACCCCTAGGAAGTCCCCATGACCCCTGTGGACACATTAGAAAGCTCAAGTGTGTCCTAATGGGTTCTACGGCCCCTTTGGAGACACTTGAGTATTCAAATGTGTCAAAAGGGGTCATAGAGACTTCCTAGGGGTCCTAATAGGCCTTATCACATGTTAGGACCCCTAGGAAGTCATCGTGACCCCTTTTGACACATTAAAATGCTCAAGTATGTCCTAAGGTGTCCTATGATGCCTTCAGACACACTTGAGCATTCAAATGTGTGAAAAGGGGTCATGGGGATGTCCTAGGCATCCTAATAGGCCTTATCATAGATTAGGACCCCTAAGAAGTCACCATGACCCATTTTTGTTAGAGTAATCATACTTTATGCTTATTAATTAAATCACTTTGGTTTAATTAATTAAGTCATTTATTACTCTATTTACTTAAGCTATCTTTTAGGTGCATTATAATTAATATATTTATTAATTATAATGTGCAACCTAGCTTTATTTTTTACTTTATAGCTTTTGGGTTTTATTGTTCACCTATATGGTTGAACCCTTTGTACATTCTTTTGAGATAATCTTGGAATACAATTGCTCTTTACATGTCCATAAGATGTCTCTGGATTTTTGGCCTCCATAGATTTTTCTTGCTTCTGTTCTTTGCTTCTTCCATGTGACAGGGTTATGCATGCAGGTGTTCTTGGGAGATTAGTATTTCACCTAATCTAACATGGTATCAGAGCCATCTTGCTGCTCGTTGTTCGTGTTTTGTTGAAGTGATTCAGATGCAGGAGGGTTTCAGAAAAATTTCAGTTCTGGTACTCTCTGCAGGATGTTATTTGCCACCATTGCGTCCAGAAGGCCCAAAAACCCCAGAATCCATATAAAATTTGTCCATTTTGGACACCTTTGCAATTTGTGGCAAAAAAATTTTGGGTACCAGGCCATACGCCCTGGCACGCGGATCGAGACGGTGATTTTTTTGGTCAAAAAAATTAAAAATTTTGGTTTTTGGCGTAGCCACCGAGCGGCCACCCAGGCGCCACCCGGCGGCCACCGCCGCCACTTGCACCATGCCTCCTGCGGCCCCTCCTCCACCATGCCACCAGCGCTCCACCACCGCTGGCTATGCCTTCGGTCCCCGCCACCGACTCCCCGGGCTCCCCAGCTGCTCAGCCGCCCGCTGCTCAGCCACCCGCGCGGCCCCGCCACCAGCTCTCCGCTCCGCCTGCGGCTCCACCCGACGGGTTTCTAAGCCCCGCGAGCTCTAGCGGTGGTCACATGGGTGACCGGGAGCTACGGCTCTGGATTTAGCCCCTTGTGCGCACCATGCGCCTAGGGGCTCTATTTTTTCCAGCCCCAGTGGCTTAAAAATTTATTTTGAAGCCTTTTTAGGGTACCTGGGCTTTTTTTTGCTCTATCTGGAGCATACGGAGGTCTTTTTTGGACTTCTTTATATCATCGGAAAGCTCTTTCCAAGCTCTTTCTGATTATGGAGGTTAGAGTTTTTAGATCTTCTATTTTGACAGTGTTTTTTTCTGTCAAATGTGATATTTATTTTTTGGCTTCCGGGAGCCATATCTCACTCATCCGAACTCATTTTTGGGCTCACCATATATCGTTGGAAAGCTGGTTCTGTGAGTTATTCAGTTGCAAGGTTTTTTTAATCCAGATTCTACTCTAGGTTTTCTCTCCTCTGATTTTTGCACTTTCGCACTCTGGCGGATTACTTGGGTTCTACAGGTCCTGGGATCTCTTCTTCTGTTCTTCTGGCTCACTCTTCTTTCTGACTTCTGAGCTTTGTATGCTTCTCTTCTGTAGCATTTTTTTCTGTAAACGCACTGAGATAAAGTGCCTACTTTTGCATATCTAGGATCTTGTACACCTTGTGTTTGTTTGTACTCGCACTCAGTTATAAAGTGCCATGGGGGGTTATGATGTTTTGCCTTTTGTGCTCATCCACCTTTGTCAAGTGAGTGTACCTTCCATGACATTATCCCATGCTGTGTGTCCGGAAGATCTATTCTTCTTCTTCGACACCGCCCTTTATCTTGTGCGTGTACTTCTGTTGCACTGTTGGTGTTCCTGATTCTTCTTCTTGCAGATGTTTCTGGCATTGCATTTCAGTGTTCCTGTCACCCCTCTCCCTGTTCAGCATTATAGAGGGGGTTCACCTGTTGGTTCTATTGCTTCCTTGGTTTGGTTGAGTGATCTACGTATTCAGTTTTTGTTCCTATGTACTAGGTGGATGCAGTGGCTAGGTACCTATGCATTTTGGTGAGATGGTTCATCTACTATATAGACACTCGTTCATTCCTATTTTGGAGGTCACCTCTTCGATTGATCAGCTCTTCAGACTTTGTCTTCTCTACCTAATCATGCACTATTTCAGTGGGGGTTCCAGCAGTTACTTCTAACAGTTTTTGCAGCTTTATGTTTCAGAGATGCTTCATGCTCTTTCTTGTTCCTTTCTTTGGGACATTCCCTAGATTGGAGGCTTTGTTTCCTTTATCTAGTTTTTTTCTTGTACTTGGGTACCTGATCAGGCCTTGTTGCTGGGACCCATTGCTCTTTCTTGCTTTTTTGCTTTCATAGCTATGCTAGGTTAGCTTCCCTCTTGAGCTATGCTTAAGGGGGGGTGTTAGAGTAATCATACTTTATGATTATTAATTAAATCACTTTGGTTTAATTAATTAAGTCATTTATTACTCTATTTACTTAAGCTATCTTTTAGGTGCATTAGAATTAATATATTTATTAATTATAATGTGCAACCTAGCTTTATTTTTTGCTTTATAGCTTTAGGGTTTTATTGTTCACCTATATGGTTGAACCCTTTGTACATTCTTTTGAGATAATCTTGGAATACAATTTCTCTTTACATGTCCATAAGATGTCTCTGGCTTTTTGGCCTCCATAGATTTTTCTTGCTTCTGTTCTTTGCTTCTTCCATGTGACAGGGTTATGCATGCAAGTGTTCTTGAGAGATTAGTATTTCACCTAATCTAACAATTTTGACACATTAGAATGCTTGAGTTTGTCTGAAGTTGTCCTACAATGCCTTTAGACAC
This sequence comes from Chamaecyparis obtusa, assembly GCA_027943335.1. Lineage (NCBI taxonomy): Eukaryota > Viridiplantae > Streptophyta > Pinopsida > Cupressales > Cupressaceae > Chamaecyparis > Chamaecyparis obtusa. Next base: position 77,988 of record BSBK01004741.1, read on the forward strand.
ACTTGAGTATTCAAATGTGTCAAAAGGGGTCATGAGTTCTTCTTAGCGGTCCTAGTATGCCATATCATGCATTAGGACCCCTAGGATGTCCCCGTGACCCCTTTTGACACATTACAATGCTCAAGTGTGTCCTAAGGGATCCTACAACCCCTTCAGACACACTTGAGCATTCAAATGTTTCAAAAGGGTTCATGAGGACTTCCTAGGGGTCCTAGTATGCCTTATCACACGTTAGGACCCCTAGGAAGTCCTTGTGACCCCTGTGGACACATTGGAATGCTCAATTGTGTCTTAAGAGGTCTTATGGCCCCTTCAAACACACTTGAGCATTCAAATGTGTCAAAAGGGGTCATGGAGACTTCTTAGGGATCATAATATGCCTTGTCACGCATTAGGAACCCTAGGAAGTCCCCGTGACCCCTGTTGACACATTGGAACACTCAAGTGTGTCCTAGGTTGTCCTACAGACCTTTCAAAAATACTTGAGAATTAAAATGTGTCAAAAGGGGTCATGGAGACTTTCTAGGGGTCCTAATAGGCCTTATCACGCATTAGGACCCCTAGGAAGTCCCCATGACCCCTTTTAACACATTAAAATTCTCAAGTGTTTCCTAAGGGGTCCTACGATGCCTTTAGACACACTTGAGCATTCAAATGTGTTAAAAGTGGTCATGGGGACTGTAGAAACTAAGAAATATAGATTCAACTTCCAAGACTAGTCTACATGCAAGATACCTTTTACAAAGAATGAAGAAAAAGATGGAAAAAGCTGAAACCCTTCTGTACTCAAAATGTGAGAATAAAAAATGTATTCAAAGAGTATGAAAAAAATAATTACAAGGTTCAATCTATAAATGTGAACAAAACCCTAAAACTAGAAAATCTAGGTTGCACATTATAATTAATAAAGATATTAATTATATTGCACCTAAGAGATAGCTTAAGTAAAAAAGAGTAATGAAACTAACTAATTACTCTAACACCCCCCTTAAGAAAAGCTTAGGAGGTAAGCTAACCTAGCATAGCTATGAAAGCAGGAAAGAAGGGTCTCAGCAACAAGGCTTGATCAGGTACCTAATACAAGGAAATCTCTATAAACCAAAGACAAAGGAGAAAACCCAGTGGGAAAAACTGCTCTCCAGAAAGAGATAGAAAAATGCAGAAAAAGAAATGGCTCAAGAGACTCTCTCAAAACCATAAGTACAACCAGCCCCCCATGAGTGAGGGATGAGACACCAAAGCCCCCCCAGAATGATGGAACCCATGTGGAAATGATCAAGCCAATGCAACTCCAATGCACAAAAAACAAAGGCACAAAACAAGGAAACCTCTGAATGAGAGGTGAAACTAGAAGGCCTAACTAATGTTGAAAGGAGAAAATAGGAGGATCCTAAAAGGAAATCCCCAATGTAGGTGGTGTGCTAACACTGTCATGAAAGAGGAGATGAATGTCCTCTATAGAATCCTCAATAAGTGCACTTGGTGGCTTGAGGAATGGAGCTGGAGGCTCTGGCAGCGTCGAAGAAGAGTCCTGTTGAAGAGAAGAAACCCCAACAAGATGAGGGGAGGTAGTCACAAAAGTGGTCTCAAGAAGAACACAGAGGTTCAAGTGACATGACTATCCCACATGATGCTCTTGCATAAGAGGATATTTGTGCTCCAATAATGGAGATGGTGGACCAAAGTGTGAGAAGGTGTAGAGATGGGTGGAATGATCAACTATCCTTATAGCAACAATGCCACCTGTTGCACTATCTTGGATGAAGATTGAATCTGGCATGAACTCAACTGTCTTCCCTGATGCACTGAGTGTAATCTAATAAATTGAGAGAATATTTGTAGATAGAGATGGAACATACAATACATCATTGAATGTGCCATCTTGAATTCCTACTGAACCTTTCCTGTAGACTGTCATAATAATGTTATTCCCCATGAGAATATGAGGAATAGGAGAAGCCTCAAAATAAGAGAAGATCTTCGAAGAAGATGCCATATAGTGAGAAGCACTTGAATCTAGTATCCAAGGGACCTATGAAGGGGATGCAACAAAAGCCTGTAATGCATGACCCTATCCAAAATCTTGTCTAGAGGTCGAATATGAGGAAAAAGACTGAAAAGTAGACCCCTGTGAGGTAGAAGAGGATGGAGATGAAATAGTTTTCTTCTGAAGAGGAGCTTGCAAATCTGCAATCTATTTCTCATAGCTATCAAATCTCTTCTAAAAATAATGTGACTCATCATGAGGTCCCTTCTGATAATAGGAACATGTAGGGCTCTCAGTCTTCTATTTCTCCTTCTTAGAAGAAAATGGTGGGCTAGTAGAGTGCTAAGAAGAGGAATCAAATATCTGCTTCAACTTCTACTTCTATGTATCCTAGGATATCTTGGCAAGCAATGCTTGTGACTATGAACCTATAAGTGAATTCATCTGATTGAGCTTAGACTGATCACAAGTCAAGCTATCATAGAAGGTCTCAAAAGAGGGCATAACATGTCATGTACCCAGTGCATCCATAGTGGAGTAGAGGGTAGAAGTGAAAATCTGATAAGGGCAACAAAGCTTTGAGAGTATCAGAAAGATACACTCATCATCTGACTTCATCTTTCCAACAACCTGTAAAATAGATAGAAGAGACTTGAAATTCATCAAGAAGTCCTCAATGCTGGTGAATGATTCAGGTACCAAGGAGGTGAACTTTGTATCTATCTGGAGAACCTTGAACTGATTCATTGTGCCAAAAAAAGTGAAAAACTTGATCAACATATCCCTGGGTGTGGTCAGATCATCTAGGTGGACCAACAACCCATTTGAAATATTCATTGCAATGAGGCCCATTGCCTCATCCATCCTATTTCTCCACATAAGAGCCTCATAAGGCCATTGTAGAACTGGTTGAGCCTCATCGAGGCATGACCATAACCCTTTTGCCATAAGCAATCTGGTCATCTGTCCTTTTTGAGTGTGATAGTTGTGAGGTGTGAGGTGGGTGACAGAAGAGTCCACCATTGAGATAAAGTAGATAGAAGTAGAAGGGTCTCTTTGAAATAAATGATAGAAAGATAATTTGCAACCCCAACACAAAATATTATACTATCTCCTGTAACCTTCAAATAAGTATATAAGCACAAAAAACAACAAGAAAAAATCTTGATTTCCAAATGCTGAGAAGAAAAAATGAAGCCTCCACTTTGACACAAAATAAATCTGATCAAATGGGAAAAAAATAGGAAATGAAACTACATGAGAGCGACAAGCTCAGAAAGGCCTTTTCGATGATATATCATATGTCAAATTTTGAGTATGTGTGAGTCCTATAGGACCAAAATAATGTAGGTACCCCACAAATGAAAGCTCCTTGGAAAAAACTAGTCACTGCAAAAAAATTGATGGTCCTATGCACATCACGAGCCTGTTGATGATGTCATCATGACCTATGCTAACATCATCATTGGAAAAAATGCAAGTGCCAAAAAATTTGAAAATTGCAAAAAATAATGACATCACCCCATCGAGAAATGATGTCACACCTTCAGATGTGATGTCAGTAGTGGTAGAGATAAACGGGTGGTGCTCTGGTGTGGACGTGGCACTTTTACAGTGATTGGGTGGCACTCTGGTGGCACTTGGGTAGCGCACTGACAATGGTGGCTCAAAGGTGATGCACCAGTTGTGCACTAGGCATATGTGGAGTGAGGGAGGTGGACAGGAGGACCACAGGCTAAGCAGGGGTGGTGCAGTGGTGGCGCCTTCTACGTGTGCCAAAAAACCATGCTTTGGGCATGATTTTTTATTTTATTTTATATTTTTTTTTCAATTTCCATACTCGTATGGCCCATATAGGCCAAAACATTTTTGCAAGAAGCTCCTGAGTCCAAATAGGTCAATTTTTATATGGATTTTAGGGTTTTTGTGCCTTCCAGATGCAACCGTGAGATTTGTTTTTGCCCAAAGTGCTCCAAATAATTGAGACCCCAGATCCAATATAAAAAACAATAGAATGGCTTTGATACCATGTAGAAACTAAGAAATATAGATTCAACTTACAAGACTAGTCTGCATGCAAGATACCTATTACATAGAACAAACCAAAAGATGGAAAAAGCTAAAACCCTTCTGTGCTCAAAATGTGAGACCAAAAAATGTATTCATAGATTATGAAAAAAGAATTACAAGGTTCCACCAATAAACGTGAACAAAATTCTAAAACTAGAAAAGCTGGGTTATACATTATAATTAATAAAGATATTAATTACAATGCACCTAAGAGATAGCTTAAGTAATTATAAGGCCTTATCCCAAGTTAAGATGCCTAGGAAGTCCCCGTAACCCCTTTTGACACATTAGAATGCTCAAGTGTGTCCTAAGGGGTCCTACAACACCTTCGGACACACTTGAGCATTCAAATATGTCAAAATGGGTCATGGGGACTTCCTAGGGGTCCTAATAGGCCTTATCATGTGTTAGGACCCCTAAGAAGTCCCCATGACCACTTTTGACACATTTGAATGCTCAAGTGTGTTTGAACGGGTTGTAGGACCCCTTAGGACACACTTGAGCATTCTAATGTGTCCACAGGGGTCACAAGGACTTCCTAGGGGTCCTAATAGGCCTTATCATGTGTTAGAACCCCTAGGAAGTCCATGTGACCCATTTTGATACATTGGACCACTCAAGTGTGTCATAACGGGTCCTATGACCCTTTCAGACACACTTGAGTATTCAAATGTGTCAAAAGGGTTGATGGGGACTTCTTAGGATTCTTAATAGGCCTTATCATGTGTTCGGACCCCTAGGAAGTCCTTGTGACACCTTTTGACACATTGGAATGCTCAAGCATGTCCTAAGGGGTCCTACAGCCCCTTCAGACACACTTGAGCATTCAAATGTGTCAAAAGGGGTCAAGAGGACTTCCTAGGGGTCCTAGTATGTATTATCACATGTTAGGACCCCTAGGAAGATGTCATGACCCCTATTGACACATTGGAATGCTCAAGTGTTTACTAAGGGTTCCTACAACACCTTTGAACACCCTTGAGCATTCAAACGTGTCAAAAAAAGTCATGAGGACTTCCTAGGGGTCCTAGTACACCTTATCAAGTGTTAGGAACCCTAGGAAGTGCCCATGACCCTTTTTGACACATTAGAATCCTTAGGTGTGTCCTAAGGGGTCCTAAGACCCCTTCCAACACACTTGAGAATTCAAATGTATCAAAAGGGGTCATTGGGACTTCCTAAGGGTCATAGTACACCTTATCATGTGTTAGGACCCCTAGGAAGTCCCCGTGACCCCTTTTGACACATTGGAATCCTCAAGTGTTTCCTAATGGTTCATACATTCCCTTCAGACACACTTGAGCATTCAAATGTGTCAAAAGGGGTAATGAGGACTTGCCAGGGGTCCTCATATGCATTATCACACATTAGGGCCCCTAGGAAGTCTCTATGACCCTTGTGGACACATTGGAATGCCCAAGTGTGTCCTAAGGCATTCTACGACCACTTTGCACACACTTGAGCATTCAAATATGTCAAAAGGGGTCATGAGGACTTCCTAGGCATCCTAGTATGCCTTCTCATGAGTTAGGATCCCTAGGAAGTCCCCATAACCCCTTCTAACACATTGTAAATATTCAAGTGTGTCCTAAGGGGTCCTACAACACCTTCAAACCCACTTGAGAATTCAAATGTGTCAAAAGGGGTAATGGGGACTTCCTAGAGGTCCTAACATGTGATAAGGCCTGTTAGGACCCCTAGGAAGTCCCCATGACCTCTTTTGACACATTTGAATGCTCAAATATGTTTGAAGGTGTCGTAGAACCCCTTAGGAAAAACTTGAGAGTTCTAATGTGTCAAAAAGGGTCACGGGGACTTCCTAGGGGTCCTAACATGCCATAATTCCTATTAGGATGCCTAGGAAGTCCCCATGACCCCTTTTGACACATTTGAATGCTCAAGTGTGTTCAAAGGCATTGTAGGACCCATTAGGAAACACTCGAGCATTCTAGTGTGTCAAAATTCATCACAGGGACTTCCTAGGGGTCTTAACATGTGACATAGCCTACTAGGAGGCCTAGGAAGTCCTCATGACCCTTTTGACACATTTGAATTCTCAAGTGTGTCTAAACAGGTCGTAGGTCCCTTTAGGATAAACTTGAGCATTCTAATGTGTCAAAAGGAGTCACGGGTACTTCCTAGGGGTTCTAACACATGATAAGGTGTACTAGGACCCCTAGGAAATCCTCATGACCCCTTTTGACATATTTGAATGATCAATTGTGTCTGAAGGCATCGTAGGATCCCTTAGGACACAACTGGGCATTCCAATGTGTCAAAAGGGGTCACAGGGACTTCCTAGGGGTCCTAACGCATGATAATGTATACTAGGACCCGTAGGAAGTCTTGATGACCCCTTTCAACACATTCGAATGCTCAAGTGTGTACGAAGGGTCCATAGGACCTCGTAGGACACACTTGAGAATTCAAATGTGTCAAAAGAGGTTACGGGGACTTGCTAGGGGTCCTAACATGTGATAAGGCATAATAGGACCCTTAGGGAGTTCCCATGACCCCTTTTGACACATTAGAATGCTCAAGTGTGTCCTAAGGGGTCCTATAACACCTTCAAACACACTTGAGCATTCAAATGTGTCAAAAGGGGTCATGGAGACTTCTTAGGGGTCCAAATAGGTCTTATCACATGTTAGGACTGCTAGGAAGTCCCCATGACCCCTTTTGACACATTAGAACTCTCAAGTGTGTCCTAAGGGGTCGTAGGACCCCTTAGGACACACTTGAGAGTTATAATGTGTCAAAAGGGGTCATGGGGACTTCCTAGGGGTCCTAGTATGCCTTATCACATGTTAGGACCCCTAGGAAGTCCCTGTGACCCCTTTTGACACATTGGGATGGTCAAGTGTGTCCTACAAGGTCCTACAACCCTGTAGGACACACTTGAGCATTCCAATGTGTCAAAAGGGGTCACGGGGACTTCCCAGGGGTCCTAATTTGCTTTATTAGGTGTTAGAACCCCTAGGAAGTCCTCATGAGCCCTTTTGACACATTAGAATGCTCAAGTGTGTCCTAAGAGGTCCTACGACACCTTCAGACACACTTGAATTAAAATGTGTCAAAAGGGGTCATGGGGACTTCCTAGGGGTCCTAATAGTCCTTATCATTTGTTAGCACCCCTAGGAAGTCCTCATGACCACTTTTGACACATTGGAATGCTCAAGTGTTTCCTAAGAGGTCCTACAACACCTCTGAACAAACTTGAGCATTCACATGTGTCAAAAGGGGTAATGGGGACTTCCGAGGGGTCCTAATAGGTCTTATCATGCATTAGGACCCCTAGGAAGTCCCGATGACTCCTTTTGACATATTAGAACTCTCAAGTGTGTTCTAAGTGGTCCTATGACCCCTTCAAACACATTTGAGGATTCAAATGTGTCAAAAAGGGGTCATGAGGACTTCCTAGGGGTCCTATTATGCCTTATCACATGTTAGGACCACTAGGAAGTCCCTGTGACCACTTGTGACACATTGGAATGCTCAAGTGTGTCCTATGGGGTCCTACTACCCCTTCAGACACACTTGAACATTCAACTATGTCAAAAGACATCATCAAGACTTCCTAGGTGTCCTAGTACACCTTATCATGTGTTAGGACCCCTAGGAAGTGCTTGTGACCCCTTTTGACACATTAGAATGCTCAACTATGTCCTAAGACATTCTATGACACCTTAAGACACAATTGATCATTCAAATATGTTAAAAAGGGTCATGAGGACTTGCTACGGGTCCTATGATGCCTTTTCATGCATTAGAAACCCTAGGAAGTCCTCGTGACCCCTTTTGACACATTAAAATGCTCAGGTGTGTCCTAAGGGGTCCTACGACAACTTCAAACATACTTGAGCTTACAAATGTGTCAAAAGGTGTCATGAGGACTTCCTAGGGGTCCTAGCACCCCTTATCACACATTAGGACCCCTAGGAAGTCCCTGTGACCCTTTTTGACACATTGGAATGCTCAAGTGTGTCCTAAGGGGTCCTACGCCCCCTTCGGACACACTTGAGCATTCAAATGTGTCATTAGGGGTCATGGGGACTTCTTAGGGGCCATAATAGGCCTTATCACATGTTAGGACCCCTAGGAAGTCTCTGTGACCCTTTTTGACACATTAGAATGCTCAGGTGTGTGCTCAGGGGTCCTACGACACCTTTGGACACACTTGAGCATTCAAATGTGTCAAAAGGGGTCATCGAGACTTCTTAGGGGTCCTAATAGGTCTTATCATGTGTTACGACTGCTAGGAAGTCCCCATGACCCCTTTTGACACTTTAGAATGCTCAAGTGTGTCCTAATGGGTCCTACAATGCCTTCGGATACACAAGCATTCAAATGTGCTAAAATGGGTCATGGGGACTTCCTAGGGGTCCTAATAGGCCTTATCATGCATTAGGACTCTTAGGAAGTCCCCATGACCCCTTTTGACATAGTTGAATGCTCAAGTGTATCCAAGGGGGCCATAGGACCCTTTAGGACACACTTGAGTGTTCTAATGTGTCCACAAGGGTCACAGGGACTTCCTAAGGGTCCTAATAGGTGTTATCGCCCGTTAGGACACTTAGGAAGTCACCCTGACTACTTTTTACAGATTGGACCACTCAAATGTGTCATAAGGGGTCATACGGCCTTTTCAGAGACACTTGAGCATTCAAATGTGTCAAAAGGGGTCATGGTGACTTCTTAGGGATCTTAATAGGCCTTATCACGCGTTGCGACACTTCAGAAGTCCTCGTGACCCCTTTTGAAAAATTGGAATAATCAAGTGTATCCTAAGAGGCCATACGCCCCCTTCAAACACACTTGAGTAGTCAAATGTGTCAAAATGGATCATGAGGACTTCCAAGGGATTCACGTATGCTTTATCACATGTTAGGACCCCTAGGAAGTCCTTGTGAGCCGTTTTGACACATTGGAATGCTCAAGTGTGTCCTAAGAGGTCCTACATCACCTTCAGACACACTTGAGCATTCAAATGTGTCAAAAGGAGTCATGAGGACTTCCTAGAGGTCCTAGTATGCGTTCTCATGAGTTAGTACCCCTAAGAAGTCCCTGTGACCCCTTTTGACACATTAGAACACTCAAGTGTGTCCTAAGGGGTCCTACGACCCCTTCGGACACACTTGAGCACTCAAATGTGTCAAAATGGGTCATGAGGACTTCCTAAGGGTCCTATTATACCTTATCACATGTTAGGACCCCTAGGAAGTCCCCATGACCCCTTTTGACTCATTGAAATGCTCAAGTGTGTCCTAAGGGGTCCTACAGCCCCTTCGGACACACTTGAGCATTCAAATTTGTCAAAAGTGGTCATGAGGACTTCTTAGGGCTCCTAGTACATCTTATCATGTGTTATGACCCCTAGGAAGTCCCCTTGACCCCTATGGACACATTGGAATGCTCAAGAGTGCCTTAAGCAGTCCTACAACCCCTTCGAACACACTTCAGCATTCAAATGTATCAAAAGGGGTCATGGGGACTTTCTAGGGGTCTTAGTAGGGCTTATCATGTGTTAGGACACCTAGGAAGTTCTCTTGACACCTTTTGATACATTAAAATGCTCAAGTGTGTCCTAAGGGGTCCTATGATAGCTTCAAACACACCTGAACATTCAAATGTGTCAAAATGGGTCATTGGGACTTCCTAGGGATCCTAATAGGCCTTATGGCACATTAGGACCCCTATGAAGTCCCCGTGACCCTTTTTGACACATTGGAATGCTCACATGTGTCATAATGGGTCCTACGGCCCCTTCAGACACACTTGAGAATTCAAATGTGTCAAAAGGGGTCATGGGGACTTCCTAGGGGTCCTAAAATGCCTTATCATTTGTTAGGACACCTAAGAAGTCCCCGTGACCCCTCTTGACACATTAGACCACTCAAGTGTGTCCTAGGGGGTCCTACGACACCTTCAAACACACTTGAGCATTCAAATGTGTCAAAAGGGGTCATGGCAGCTTCTTAGGGGTCCTAATAGGCCTTATTGCAGGTTAGGACCCGTAGGAAGTCCCTATGACCCCTTTTGACACATTTGAATGCTCACGTTTGTCTAAAGGGGTCGTAGGACCCCTTAGGACACACTTGAGCATTCTAATGTTTCCATAGGGGTCATAGGGACTTCCTATGTGTCCTAATATGCCTTATCATGAGTTAGGACCCTTAGGAAGCCCCCGTAACTCCTTTTGACACATTAGAACACTCAAGTGTGTCTTAAGGGGTCTTTCGACCCCTTCGAACATGCTTGAGCATTCAAATGTGTCAAAAGGGGTCATAGGGACTTCCTAGGGGTCCTAATAGGCCTTATCATCTGTTAGTTCCCCTAGGAAATCCCCGTGACCCCTTTTGACACATTAGAATGCTCAAGTGTGTCCTAAGGGGTCCTACGATGCCTTCAGACACACTTGAGGATTCAAGTGTATCAAAAGGGGTCTCAGGGATTTCCTAGGGGTCGTACTGCATGATAAGGCCTATTAGGACCCATAGGGAGTCCTTGTGACCCCTGTGGACACATTATAATTCTCAAGTGTGTCCTAAAGTGTCCTACGGCCCCTTGGGACACACTTGAGAATTCAAATGTGTCAAAAGGGGTCATGAGGACTTCTTAGGGGTTTGAGTATGCCTTATCACGTGTTAGGACCCGTAGGAAGTCTCCATGACCCCTTTTGACACATTCAAATGCTCAAGTTTGTCCTATGAGGTCTTACAATGCCTTCAAACACACTTGAGAATTCAAATGTGTCAAAAGGGGTCATGATGACTTCCTAGGGGTCCTATTATGCCTTATCACGTGTTAGGATCCCTACGAAGTCCTCATGACCCCTTTTGACACATTAGAATTGTCAAGTGTGTCCTAAGTGGTCCTATGAACCCTTCTGACACACTTGACCTTTCAAATCTGTCACAAGGGGTCATGAGGACTTCCTAGGGGTCCTAGTACACCTTATCACATGTTAGGATGCTTAGGAAGTCCCTGTGAGTTCTTTTGACACATTGGAATGCTCAAGTGTGTGCTAAGGGATCCTATGGCCCTTTTGGACACACTTGAGCATTCAAATGTGTCAAAAGAGGTCATGAGGACTTCCTAGGGGTTCTAGTATGCCTTATCACATGTTAGGACTACTAGGAAGTCCAAGTGAACCCTGTGAACACATTGGAATGCTCAAGTATGTCCTAAGGGGTCCTACAGGCCCCTTTGGACACACTTGAGCATTCAAATGTGTCAAAATAGGTCATGGGGACTTCTTAGGGGTCTTAATAGGCCTTATCACATGTTAGGACCCCCAAGAAGTCCTCGTGACCCCTTTTGACACATTATAATGCTCAAGTGTGTCCGAAGGGGTCCTATGATGCCTTCGGACACACTTGAGCATTTAAATGTGTCAAAAGAGGTCATAGGAACTTCCTAGGGGTCCTAATAGGCCTTATCGCACATTAGGACCCCTAGGAAGTCTCCATGACCCCTTTTGACTCATTTGAAAGCTCAAGTGTGCTTGAAGCGGTTGTAGGACCCCTTAGGACACACTTGAGTGTTCTAATGTGTCCATAGAGGTCACAATGATTTCCTAGGGGTCCTAATAGGTGTTATCCCCCGTTAGGACACCTAGGAAGTCATCGTGACCCCTTTTGCTAGATTGGACCACTCAAATGTGTTAGAAGGGATCATATAGCCCCTTCGAATACACTGGACAATTCAAATGTGTCAAAAGGGGTCATGGGGACTTCCTAGGGGTCCTAATAGGCCTTATCACATGTTACATCCCTTCAGAAGTCCCCGTGACCCCTTTTGACACATTGGAATAATCAAGTGTATCCTAAGGGGTCATACAGCCCCTTCAGACACACTTGAGTAGTCAAATGTGTCAAAATGGATCATGAGGACTTCCTAGGGGTCCTCATATGCTTTATCATGCGTTAGGACCCCTAGGAAGTCCCTGTGACCCCTTTCAACACATTGGAATGCTCAAGTGTATCCTAAGAGGTTCTACGATGCCTTTGAACACACTCAAGTATTCAAATGTGTCAAAAGGGGTCATGAGGACTTCCTAGAGGTCCTAGTATGCCTTCTCACAAGTTAGGACCCCTAGCATTACCCCATGACACCTTTTGACATATTAGAATGCTCAAATGTGTCCTAAGGGGTCCTATGACCCCTTCAAACACACTTGAACACTCAAATATGTCAAAATGGGTCATGAGGACTTGCTTAGGTTCCTAGTATACCTTATCACACATTAGGACCCCGAAGAAGTCCCCATGACCCCTTTTGACACATTGGAATGCTCAAGTGTGTCTTAAGAGGTCCTACGGCCCCTTCAGACACACTTGAGCATTCAAATTTGTCAAAAGGGGTCATGAGGAATTCTTAGGGGTCCTAGTACATCTTATCAGGTGTTACAACCCCTAGAAAGTCCCCTTGACCAATTTGGACATGTTGGAATGCTCAAGAGTGTCTTAAGGGGTCCTACGGCCCCTTCAGACATACTTGAGCATTCAAATGTATCAAAAGGGGTCATGGGGACTTTCTAAGGGTCTTAATAGGCCTTATCACATGTTAAGACCTGTAGGAAGTGCTCTTGATAGCTTTTGACACATTAGAATGCTCAAGTGTGCCCTAAGGGGTCCTATGACACCTTCAGACACACTTGAACATTCAAATGTGTCAAAAGGGGTCTTTGGGACTTCCTAGGGGTCCTAATAGGCCTTATGGCACATTAGGACCCCTACAAAGTCCCCGTGACCCTTTTTGACACATTGGAATGCTCAAGTGTGTCATAATGGGTCCTTTGGCCCCTTCAGACACACTTGAGCATTCAAATCTATCAAAATGGGTCATGGGGACTTCCGAGGGGTCCTAAAATGCCTTATTGCATGTTAGGACACCTAAGAAGTCCCTGTGACCCCTCTTGACACATTAGAACACTCAAGTGTGTCCTAAGGGGTCCTACGACACCTTCAAAAACATTTGAGCATTCAAATGTGTCAAAAGGGGTCATGGCAACTTCCTAGGGGTCCTAATAGGCCTTATTATAGGTTAGGACCCCTAGGAAGTCCCAATGACGCCTTTTGACACATTTGAATACTCACGTGTGTTCGAAGGGGCCGTAGGACACCTTAGGACACACTTGAGCATTCTAATGTTTCCACAGGGGTCACGGGGACTTCCTATGTGTCCTACTATGCCTTATCATGAGTTAGGACCCTTAGGAAGTCCCCACGACCCCTTTTTACACATTAGAATGCTCAAGTGTGTCTTAAGGGGTCTTACGACCCCTTCGAACATGCTTGAGCATTCAAATGTGTCAAAAGGGGTCATAGGGACTTCCTAGGGGTCCTCATAGGCCTTATCACATATTAGGACCCCTAGGACATCCCCGTGACCCCTTTTGACACATTAGAATGCCTAGGTGTGTCCTAAGGGGTCCTACGATGCCTTCAGACACACTTGAGCATTCAAGTGTATCAAAAGGGGTCATAGGGACTTCCTAGGGGTCCTCATAGGCCTTATCACATATTAGGACCCCTAGGACATCCCCGTGACCCCTTTTGACACATTAGAATGCCTAGGTGTGTCCTAAGGGGTCCTACGATGCCTTCAGACACACTTGAGCATTCAAGTGTATCAAAAGTTGTCATGAGGACTTCCTATGGGTTGTAATGCATGATAAGGCCTATTAAGACCCCTAGAAAGTCCTTGTGACCCCTGTGGACACATTATAATCCTCAAGTGTTTCCTAAAGTGTCCTACGGCCCCTTGGGACACACTTGAGAATTCAAATGTGTCAAAAGGGGTCATGAGGACATCCTAGGGGTCTGAGTATGCCTTATCACATGTTAGGACCCATAGGAAGTCCCCGTGACCCCTTTTGACACATTTGAATGCTCAAGTTGGTCCTATGAGGTCTTACGACATTTTCAAACACACTTGAGCATTCAAATGTGTCAAAAGGGGTCATGAGGACTTCCTAGGGGTCCTATTATGCCTTATCATCTATTAGGATCCCTAGGAAGTCCTCATGACCCCTTTTAACACATTAGAACACTCAAGTGTGGCCTAAAGGGTCCTTTGACACCTTTGAAAACACTTGAGCTTTCAAATGTTTCAAAAGGGGTCATGAGGACTTCCTAGGGGTCCTAGTATGCCCTATCACATGTTAGGACTCTTAGGAAGTCCCCGTGAGTTCTTTTGACACATTGGAGTGCTCAAGTGTGTCCTAAGGGATCCTATGGCCCCTTTGGACACACTTGAGCATTCAAATGTGTGAAAAGGGGTCATGAGGACTTCATAGGGGTTCTAGTACGCCTTATCATGTGTTAGGACCCCTCGAAAGTCCAAGTGACCCTTGTGGACACATTGGAATGCTCAAGTATGTCCTAAGGGGTCCTACGGCCCCTTCGGACACACTTGAGCATTCAAATGTGTCAAAAGGGGTCATGGGTGTAATACCCCCAAAATGGGCTATAGCTTAATTAATCTTCTATATCAACATATCGAACAAAATCGACATCGAAGTCCTAACCTAAGGCACATCTGAACATCATCAAATTCTTATTGATTATCATAAATTCTACATCAGGAAATATTCCTAGTAATATTCCTAATCATCATAATTATCTTTAATTTAATGATTATTTGGTGATAAATCCTATTTATCCTAAAGTTTGATTAATTGAATATTCTCAATATTTAATTAATTAGATTTAATTCTGCCACTTAATTATTTAATTGAAGTTAATTATATTTATTCATAAATTGTATTATTTAAATTTGACAATAAATCAAAATTCCTATCATTAATTGATTAAATTCTTATTTAATTAATTAAAGCAAGTTTTCATATTTAATGATATTATTTTGGAATAAAAGTTTAAAAATTAAATGATTAACCCATAAATCAATTGTTTTATTTTTCAAAATCAGTCAAGATGGAAATAAATCACTTTCAGTATTAAATTAATTCGTAAACAAAATATGCACAATCAAAAAAAGCTGACAACTACCAATTATCAATTAAAGCTAAACTCTATTTTGAGTTGATCTCTACTTTTGTATGTTTTTGTAAGTTAAATATCCTTTATTTAAAAATAACTCAAAAATCAGCTGAGTTAATCTGAGTGGTTTATGGCTTTTTTCCCATGCACCTCCAAAGCCCTGGATTTCTATAAATTAAGGCTTCAGCTCATCTCAAATCATCTCATAATTGTGCAAACTTATGCTGGTGAATTGATGTCTGAAGAATCAAAGGTTCTTTTGCAAATCAAACAACTTTGTGAGATCATTCATATTTTACCATATCATATTAGAATTCCATTTCTAGATTAGCATATCATATCAAGTTTTCATATAGAATAGTTTCTTATCATTTTTTCATCATAATTGCATAGAAAATCCAAAAAAAAAAGATTAATTGCATACATCTCATATCTAGATCAATTGCATTCAAATCCTTCATTTAGGTGTCATCAAGGTCACTGATCTCGATACAATCTGAGAACATCATACTCGCACCTATTAGAAGGCAGTAAATTTCCTGGTTAGTTTAGCTTTCAATTCATTGCATGATTTTGATTTTTGCTAACCTCTAATGTTTTACTAAAGTGTTGTGTCTACAGAATAGGTACAAAATTCACACACACAATGAGGACTTCCTAGGGGTCCTAATAGGCCTTATCGCATGTTAGGACCCCTAGAAAGTCCTCATGACCACTTTTGACACATTAGAATGCACAAATGTGTCCTAAGGGGTCGTATGATGCCTTCAGACACACTTGAGCATTTAAATGTGTCAAAAGAAGTCATGGGGACTTCCTAGGGGCCCTAATAGGCCTTATCACACATTAGGACCCCTAGGAAGTCCCCATGACCTATTTTGACACATTTGAATGCTCAAGTGTATCTAAAGGGGCCATAGGACCCCTTAGGACACACTTGAGCATTCTAATGTGTCCATAGGGCTCACGGGGACTTCCTAGGGGTTCTAATATGTCTTATTACTTGTTAGGACCATTAGGAAGTCCCCATGAGTCCTTTTGACACATTAGAATGCTCAAGTGTTTCCTAAGGGGTCCTATAGCCCCTTTGGACACACTTGAGCATTAAAATATGTCAAAAGGGGTCATGGGGACTTTCTAGGGGTTCTAATAGGCCTTATTGCTTGTTAGGACCCCTGGGAAGTCATCGTTGATGGGTGTGCAAACTACTTTTGTTTTTGTACATTCTTTATACACTTTTGCCTTGTCTTAAGCCTATCCAAACCCCTATTATGCCATTAATTATTAAGGAATATAATGCATTTAATAAAGTCTTAAGGTTTGAAATATTTCTTGAAGAATGGATGGTTAATGCATAAATATTGATGCATTTTGATTCATTGGGCTACAGGAACTTAGGATGCAAAAGTATGGAGTTGGCTGTCTAATCGAAGGAGCAGTTTGGAAGCTATAGTTTTGTTATATTATTTTAGGAAAATAGTTTTGGATGGCTAAACAGATCAGTTTTGGCTGTATGTTATTTTAGCCAGGTTGTTTTGTAAACTATTATGTGCAGCCAATGGCCAAAACAAATCATCATCTATGTTTAGGATGAAGTCCATCGGCCATTATAGTTTAGCTATTAGTCAGTTAGATATTCTGAACCTATATAAGCAAGTGTTAAAATCACAAAGACAGTGTGTGTGGATGCGTGATATATAAAAACTCTGATAAAATTATTTCTCTGAGCTTTTGCCATTAGAAACGTGGAATCTTTGTGGCAACATGTGTTAATTTATTTCTCACCATGTGCACCAGAGGAAGGGCCCCCTCTCGGGAAACATGGTGAGATCATTCTAGTTTTAGATGTTTATTTTATATTTGCTGTATAATCTCTTTCATTAAATTCTAAATGTGTGAATATTAATTATTGTGACTGTTGTGTGTACAAAAGTGGATTATTACTTTGTTATTAATGTTTAAATGTGGGACTTCATTATTTATCATCTCCTTGCTCTGTTCCAAATATACTATAGTCATTCATTCATTATTACACCATTATCATCTGTACACCATTCTCGATTACCATAATTCCATAATAAATCCTTAGCCACATTACATACCAAATAACTTCCTTTCATGAATTCTTACTCCACCTCAAATAACTACCAAGCTCCTATCACAACTCTTCCTACCTCCTATTGCAAATTACTCTATTTCACAAGAGTTTCTACTGCAAACCAATTCTTATCACTTTTCATTCTGCATTACTGAAGTCCCGATTCCTAAGTTAGTGTTAGTATTTAATTACATCTCTTAAGGAATTTAAGTGATTAAGATAGATGTATGATTATTTAATTATAGATGAGATTAATAATGTTTGCTTAGAATAAAATATTCATTACATATAGATTATGCTTTCATTTGATGTGTAGTTTTACATATAGTATTCATTCATATACATTTGACTTATATAATTCTAATTTAGATATTTTCTTTAAATTGCATCTCATCCCCACTTAACTCATTATCTTCATCCCTTCGGTAAATAGCCCCAATATCTTTCAACAGTCTATGACCCCGGATTGACATTCAATAGGAGTAAAATGAATGTCCAAAGCAAGACCAAATCTTAAGTTAATTTGAAACACAGTTTTACCCAACATTTTTGGCACCATTGCCGGGGAAATATATTAAAGGCATGAAGTCGTAGCAAGTTAAGTTAGGAACATTGTGCCCTTGAGAAGTATTGAGAAATTGTTGACCTTTCTTAGGATAGTACCTTTGGTTTGCACTGTAGTAAATCATTTAGGTGCATGAATAGACCTAGAGATAGTCAAGGCAGGTTTGTTAAGAAAGAATTATTAGGTAGTTCAAAAATTCAAAAACCACAAAAAGAGAAGAGGTCATTGAATAACAAACCTAAACCAAATGAAGAAGCCAATTTACTACCACCTTCATAGTTTGACTTCCCTACTACATCCTCTGAAATCTTTCAACAATTCAAAGACTCATACAACACTAGGATCTACCAAAGAAACCTTTTACAACATATTACACACCTTGGGCAACACAAGTTTTAGAGGAAATCATGGGTGATAATGCAGGAAATGTGGGGGAAGGAAATAATGCTGGTAATGCCATTGTCCAACACAATATGACCTTTGAGTTTCCCATTCGACCTCCTGAGGATAATGCCCCTATGAAAAATATCCCTCACTCAGCACTTCCTATATTTAGAGGGTCAACCTCTAAGGATCCTGATATGTTTCTATTTGAATTTGATGCCATTTGTAATAGTTATGACTATCAAAGTGATGCATAAAAATTAAAGCTATTTCTAGCTACATTAAAAGATGCTGCATTACAATGGTTTATGAGTCTTAGGGACATTAGAACATGGGATCAAATGAAGAATGCTTTCTGGAAAAATATCAGGAGTATTGCAAAACTAAGGAAGTATGGGATGAAATCTTTTGCATGACTCAATGGGAAGATGAGTCAGTTGAAGATTTCCTAGAGTGTTTTGCCTTTAGCTTACAATGCTCAAGACACCCTGATTTAACTACAGACACTATCAAGATGCTTTTTTTAAGAAGGATTCGTGATGAAACCATGGATGCCTTAAATTTGATTGGTAAAGGTGATATTTCTAAAATGTCCTTCGATGATATTTGTGACATATGTAGGAACTATTCACGATCTCATAGATCTGTTCATGGACCTTCAAGTAAGTTTTCCACCATGGGTAATGCATTAGGTATATCCAAGAAAGAAATTGGTAACCTACTTGAAGACCTTAAAACTGATTTAATAAATCACATGGGCAAGAAAATTGACATTTTGTATACTCTCAGGAAACAAGAAGAAGCTGAAAAGGCCTTGGCAATATATTGCCCAACTTGTCGTAAGAAGCATGGACCAGAAGACTGCCCTTATAATCAAACTAATGTCACATCCCTTGAGGAATCTAGCAAGACTTCAACACTACTGCCATTTCCCAAAGGGATTGTTCCTATGGAGTACACCAAAGAACCAGTTTACTATATGGCTCCATGACACCTGTTTCCACCTAGAGGGTTTTTTAATGAACATTTTTCTGGACCATCTCAGCAATTTTCCAACCAAATTCCATGGTATGGTGGTTGGCAACAACCTCAGCCTTATTCTCAATGGCCCCAAACTTTTCAACCTAGTACACAACTATGGCATCAGGCATGGAGGCCACATGCGCCACAATTTTCGTATCCACCTCCACAACCTTATACACCACCTTATTTTCCACAACAATCCTTTCCACCACCACCAATGATAAGTCCCTTTCAACAACCTCAATAATTTCTTCCTCCAATACCTTCATCTTCTTCAACTCCACCTTTAAATCCACCACAACCACCTAGACCCACATCCATGCCAACTCAACCAAATCCAAATCCCAACAACAAACCTCCTCAGCTCGTATATAATAATGAGGTGGAAAATTACCCTAATTTTCCAATCAATGTAGTCGAAATGGAAGGAGTTTAGTTAAGGTCAGGAAAGGCTCTCCAAGGGCAAACTATTATAGAAATTAAAGAAGAAGATAAGGAGGACACTCTAAAGGAACCTCCCTTTCCTCCACCCTTTCTTGAGCACTTGCTTTCTAAACCTATACCAAAGGAACCATTAAAAACTGAGTTTGATTTTATGAATGAACTCAGGAATGTTAACATCAAAATTCCTCTTTTGCAGGCTCTTAAGGATATTCTAGTATACAATAAAATAGTTGTGAGTTATGCACCTGATGACAGAAAAAGGAGGATCCAAAGACTATTCAAGTTATTAGATAGTTAGCTGAATTGATGTTGGCGAATATAACCATTCCAAAATATGCAGATCCTGGTAGCCCTATTATATAGGTCAGCATCGATACAATTGTTATTCCTAACACACTTGTAGATCTAGGTGCTACTATAAATGTGATGACCAATGAAACAAAAATCAAATTATCTTTGGATGGACTTAGACCTACTCCTACAGTGCTTCAGATGGCTGATCAATCCTTAGTCAAAGTAGAGGTGGTTATAGAAGATGTTGTTCTTTCCATTGATAGTTGGCATTATCCAACTGATTTTATGATTTTGCAACCAAAAGCTAAGTTGGGGGGGTATCCTTTAATTCTAGGGAGACCCTGGTTAGCCACTGCCAATGCCCACATCAATTGTCGGTTAGGTAATATGGTTATTTCCAATGGAGAGAAAACAAAACAATTGACCTTATATCCCCCTGCTCACCCCTTGTTGGACACAGAAGATCCTACATGGATTCATAGTGATCTAGAAGATTCAATACCAATCCTTGCCATCAAGCAAGTCCATCACCTTGAAGAGCCTACTGAGGACACAATTTTGATGAACTTTCTTTAGAATAGGTATGAGTCCAATGATATCTTAGAAACTATGGCTTTTCCTTCTCATACAATTGTTGATTTTCCTTTTGGAAAATTTCCCCTTATCAGCAATCCTCGATCTATCAAACACTTTTTCATCTTACACCATCTTTTGCCACATCAATGTTTGTATAGTCCATTATTATCTTTAGATAAACCAATAACATCAGTAGAACTCATTCTTAATGCTCCTACACCTTCAGAACCTATGGAGATTTTACCAGGATGTACCCTCAATATTAACCCATAATTGACACCAACTCAAGTCAAAGATCTCATAGGTGTGCTCAAAGCACATAAAGATGTATTTGCATGGGAGTATCAAGATATGTGAGGTATTCATCCAGACACTTGTATACACCACATTTACATAGAAGAAGGAAGTCACCCCATTCAACAACCACAATGAAGACTTAATCTTGCTTTACGCGACATAGTCAAGGAAGAGCTTAAGAAATTATTGAATGTTGGTTTTATATATCCTATCTCAGAGAGTAGGTGGGTATCTCCTTTGGTTGTTGTTCCAAAGAAAAATGGTAAGTGGTGTATTTGTGTTGATTATAGAGCTTTAAATAAGGCTACTAAGAAGGATCACTTTCCATTACCCTTTATTGATCAAGTTTTGGATACTCTTGCAAGGAAACAATTCTTCTCTTTCTTGGATGGATTCAGCGGGTACAATCAAATTCGCATTGCCTTTGAAGATCAGGATAAGATCACTTTCACTTGCCTATGGGGAACTTTTGCATACAATGTTCTTCCTTTTGGATTATGTAATGCCCTTGCTATATTTCAACGAGTAGTATTAAGCATCTTTGCTGATCTAGTTAACGATTGTGTAGAAGTTTATATGGATGATTTTACTATTCATGGGAATACTTTTGAAGAAGCCAGAGATAATTTGGAGAAAGTACTTAAAAGATGTATTAACACTAACCTATCACTGAGCCATGAGAAGTGTCATATGTTAATGACTGAAGGAATTGTCTTAGGCCACCTTATCTCCTCAAAAAGTATCCAAGTTGATCCAAAAAAGGTCCAAATAATCTAGGACCTCCCTACACCTTCAACTCAGAAAGACATTAGAAGTTTCCTTGGTCATGCTGGATATTATAGGATATTTATTCAAAACTTTAGTATGATTGGTTCTCCTTTATTTTCTTTGTTAGGCAAAGATGTTTCCTTCACTTGGACTTCTGAGTGTCAAGAAGCCTTTGAGAATATTAAAAGCAAACTTGTGAATACTCCCGTCCTTAGAGGCCCTAATTGGGAATTACCATTCCATATTCACACTGATGCTTCTAATTTTTCAATGGGAGTAGTACTCAGACAAAAAGAAGACAACCTATTCTATTCCATTTACTACGTTAGCAAGAACTTCACTAGTGCTAAGGTAAACTATACGGTAACTAAAAAAGAATTTTTAGCTGTTGTTTATGCTCTTAAAAAATTTTGGCACTACATTATTGTTTATAAAGTGTTTGTTCATACTGATCATTCTGCAATTTGATTTATAATGAATAAACCCATGGTAACTGGTAGAGTTATTAGATGGTTACTTTTATTACAAGAATTTGACGTCACTATACTTGATAAGCCTGGTCGAGAAAATGTGGTTGCAGATTTCTTATCTCAGTTACAGCAATCAGATGGTGAATCTGTTCCTGTTGATGATACGTTTCTTGATGAACACCTCTTTGCCATTTCCACCAAGAGTTTTTAGTATGCCTACATCACCAACTATTTGGTTACATGCAGATTTCGAGTGCACTTCTCTCTTTGAGAACATCAGAAGTTGGTCAGCCTGAGTGGATAGTATACATGGATCAATGGTCTTCTCTTCCGTACTGGCATTGATAACATTATGCATCAGTGTGTCCCTAAAGAGGATGTCTTTGATATTTTACATGCCTAGCATACTAAACATTGTGGAGGACACCTTGCTGCTCAAAAGATTCTTACTGTAGGATATTAATAGCCTACACTCCATAAGGATTGCAAGCATTATGTTCATCATTGTGATCAATGCCAGTGAATGGGTCATCCTACTCATTCTGATGAAATGCCACTCCATCCTCAGCTTTCTATTGAACCTTTTGAAAAGTGGTTTCCCTCAAGCACGCTTGTGATACCAAATTTTTTGCCTTCTTGTACTCTGAGATTTTCACTCGCTTTGGTGTTCCATGAGAGATCACTACAAATCAGGGACCCTAGTTCACTTCAAATCTCATTGCTGCATTAGTCAAAGAGTATGAAATCCACCACCAGAAATCATCACCCTATCACCCTCAAGCAAATGGATAGGTAGAGGTCACTAATCGGGAACTAGAGAATATTCTTACCAAGAGTGTTGCTCTTCATAAGCGTGATTGGGCCACATGGTTTCCTAAAGTTGTGTGGGCATATCATACAATGTGGAAGACCACCACTAGTCTGACCCTTATGAAATGGTCTATGCTAAGAGGGTTGTCCTTCCTATTGAGTTTGAGATGAAGACTCTTTGAACTGCACTTCAACTTGGTTTGAGTCTCTCTAGTGCTCAGTGGGAACACCTAACACAACTCCACTCCTTGGATGAACTCTGTCAGGAAGCTCTCCTTCATACCAAACTTGTCCAAAATCAGCAAGCACTTTGGCATGATAAACACATTCATCAACACTCCTAGCCAGGTGATTGGGCACTTTTGTATGATTCTCAGTTTCAGGATTTCAAAGGTAAATTTCATACTCATTGGCTAGGTCCCTATGAAATTGCCCATGTCTTTGATAATTGCGTTGTATAACTTGGTACTATGGACTCAAAGTGTCACACACTTCTTGTTAATGGGCATCGACTCAAATTATACTGGAGGCCTTTGTCAAAGGAGGCATTCTCTCTTGCTATCACCAAGGAACTCACCATGGTTCCCCTTGGTTTCCTCCAACACTACTAGAATATATATATATATATATATATATATATATATATATATATATATATATATATATATATATTCTATAAAAATAAAACCCAACAAAAAAAGAAAAAAAAAGATGCAACAATGAAAACCAGTTTCTGGCATTATTGGCCAACTACTAGTTGAAAACTATGTAATCCAGCGATCTGTAGTTGTAGACTCTCTGGTAGTGGAAACTAGTTCACCAGTGCTTCCAAGAGGCACTTGATTGAAAACCAATTTCTCGGTAGTCTTGTGCTGTAAATAAATAAATATTAAAAAAAAAAAAAAGCATCTCTGATAGTTGTGACAGGAGGTTTCCTTGCTCCTGTCTCTCTTCTCTTGCCATCACACTAGCAACTGCATCCAACCCTCATCTCTGATGGATGCAACAAGAGGTTTTTTTGTTTCTATCGCCATTCTCTTGGAGTCCCTTCCTCGTGACCCTCCTATCACTCGGTACATTTTGGTGGCCTACACTACCATGTGTCTCTCCACTTTGGTGACCATTTATTTGCAAATCTTTTTCCGATGGATTTTATTTACTCCTCACGTGTCTGCTGTCTCTTTCCTTGTGGTTGGCGGCTCCTTACTTTCCTTGATGATTCAACCTCCTTGGATTTTCTAATGACTTCAAATCTTCCTTCCTCACCATCACCACATCAAATAGTATTTTCTCACCTTGCGCTTTATTTTATGTATTTTATTTGTTTGATGATTACTTGGCATGACTGGGATGGATCAGCCGCTTAACTTGGGGGGGGTTCTGTCCTAGGTCATCATTTCCACACAAGTCCTTATTGAGTCATCATGCTCCTTTCCATTATTATGAAGCATTAGTGGGTTCTACAAAAAGTCACTTCTACATGAGCCCTTTTCTCCTTCAAAATTAATTATGCCTACCTTGCCATTATTACTACTTTTGATGATATCGTCCTCATTCCTCTACTGCTAAATTCATTGCATACTTCCTATCATTTTCACCATTGTTTTTTGCTTGTTTCCTACTGTGATAAACCTATTCAAATTCTGTCTCTTGTCATCATGGGGGGAAAACATCTTCGCTTTGAACCAAAGTCCTTGGATAAGTTATATGCTGATGAGGAAGCCTTGAAAATTTTTGCTCATGCTGGATGGACAAATTTCCTTAAACGCTTGTGTGGATTTGATGTGACCATAGCCGCAGAGTTTGCTTTGGGATTTTAGGGAACTCGTGCTACTGTCAGAGGACTACAATTTCCTATGGATTTGCAAACTATTGCAACAGTTACCAGCCTACCCCAAATTGGTGACCATTTCTTTCCCAATCTGTCATCGAGGGTTACAGATTTAAAGCTTCATAAGAAGTAGTTTCTTCAGTTAGGTGAGTCAGTTGAGAATGTCCAAGGGCAAGGGGCAGTGCAAAAATCACTTCTGAAACCATGGGATGTTGTTGCAAAGTTTTTAATTCATTATATCACCTGCAAAGGATGCTTGAAGTATGTATTTGCCCACCATTTTTGCCTCATGTTACATTTGCGATATGGTGTTCTTGTTAGTCTTCCATATTACCTATTTAGCTCCCTAAAGTGGTCCTGTGACTAGTATAATTAGGGTCATGTTGATTCCTTGGTTCACCATGGATTAATTAAGCTCATTATTGACCACAACCTTCATCTAGCTGAACTGGTTCTAGAATGGGATGCATTTGTGAACTAGACCCGTATAGAAGACCCTCAACCTCTTGCCGCTGATAATACCCTTGAAGCTAGCTCTTCCAAAAAGTTTCATTTGAAACCCTCGAGCCTACTAAAAGAAAAAGCCTTAAAGCCCAAAAGAAAAGTGGGAAGTGAAACCCCAAAACTTAGCCCTCATCCTATGATTACTCCATAGAAGCATCATACCCCTGATAGGCTGCAAGGGTTACTTGAAACAATAGGGTTTGCATGTGATATGGAAATTCTGGGTACAAAAGAACCTCTGTTAAAGAATGCCCAACTTTTAAGGAGGATGAGAAGCCAACAAGGTAGGAATAAAAAGAAAAAACAATAAAAAGAAGACTCTACTCCTGACACCAATGTCAGAAGAAGAAGAGACACCTATAAAAAGAAATGAAGAAGAAATTGAATACCATGATACCAAATTTAGTAAAGAATTTGGTGAAGAAATTGGGGAGGACACTCCACCATATAACATGAATGTTGAGATTAATGAAGAAGAGGGTGCTATAGAAAATCAGCAAGAGAATCCTGAAACTACAAAATTACAGAAAGATGTCCATGAAGAAAATACTCAACAAGAAGAGACCACAATATAGGAACACTCAAATACCAATGCTAATATGGTCCTTTATAAGGGTATGAATGTTGAGCATTCTCTTCATGAAACTACCCTTGCAATGGTTAATATCAGTAAAGATAACCTCCCTATCACTCTTACAGTTTAGAATGACTTTAATCCAATTGCTATAGGAATAGGTGGAATTCATGGAGTTCCTGACACCGAACAGGGTATGCCACTCTTTTCTAATGCACAATTATGGTAGATTGTCACTCAATTCCAATAATCCAATCAACAGTTACAGTTGTAGTTGCAAGTAGTCATTTCTCAGGAAAAGGGAACCATTAGTGCAACCAGAGTTGAAGCAAATATAGAGATACTAAATGTCAAGCCTATTGGATCCAGCCAAACACCTCATTTGCATGAGGACATGAAAAACCTTTAAGCTGGGGGGGAATGATGGGTGTGCAAACTACTTTTGTTTTTGTACATTCTTAATACACTTTTACCTTGTCTTAAGCCTGTCCAAACCCCTGTTATGCCATTAATTATTAAGGAATATAATGTATTTAATAAAGTCTTAAGGTTTGAAATATTTCTAGAAGAATGGATGGTTAATGCATAAATATTGATGCATTTTGATTCATTTGGCTACAGGAACTTAGGATGCGAGAGTATGGAGTTGGCTATCTAATCAAAGGAGTAGTTTGGAAGCTATAGTTTTGTTATATTATTTTAGGCAAATAGTTTTGAATGGCTAAACAAATTAGTTTTGGTTGTATGTTATTTTAGCCAGGTTGTTTTGTAAACTATTATGTGTGGCCAGCGGCCAAAACAAATCATCATCTATGTTTAGGATGAAGGCCATCGGCCATTATAGTTTAGCTATTAGTCAGCTAGATATTATGAACCTATATAAGCAAGTGTTAAAATCACAAAGACAATGTGTGTGGATGCGTGATATATAAAAAATCTGATAAAATTATTTCTCTGAGCTTTTGGCATTAGAAATGTGGAATCTCTATAGTAGCATGTGTTAATTTAGTTCTCACCATGTGAACCAGAGGAAGGGCCCCCTCTCAGGAAACTCGGTGAGATCATTCTAGTTTTAGATGTTTATTTTATATTTGTTGTATAATCTCTTTCATTAAATTTTGAATGTGTGAATATTAATTAGTGGGACTATTGTGTGTACGAAAGTGGATTATTACTTTGTTATTAAGGTTTAAACGTGGGACTTCATTTTTTATCATCTCCTTGCTCTGTTCCAAATATACTATAGTCATTCATTCATTATTACACCATTATCATTTGTACACCATTCTTGATTACCATAATTCCATAATAAATCCTTAGCCATGTTACATAACAAATAACTTCCTATTGTATTCTTACTCCACCTCACATAACTACCAAGCTCATGTCGCAACTCTTCCTACCTCCTCTCACAAATTACTCTATTTCACAAGAGTTCCTACCGCAAACCAATTCTTATCACTTTTCATTTTGCATTACTGAAGTCCTGATTCCTAAGTTAGTGTTAGTATTTAATTACATCTCTTAAGGAATTTAATTTATTAAGATAGATGTGTGATTATTTAATTATAGATGAGATTAATAATGTTTTCTTAGAATAAAATCTTCATTACGGTTAGATTATGCTTTAATTTGATTTGTGGTTTTACATATAGTATTCATTCATATACATTTGATTTATATAATTCTAATTTATATATTTTCTTTAAATTGCATTTCATCCCCACTTAACTCATTATCTTCATCCCTTCGGTAAATTACCCCAATATCTGTTAGTAGTCTATGACCCCAGATTGACATTCAATAGGAGTAAATCGAATGTCCAAAGCAAGACCAAATCTTAAGTTAATTTGAAACATAGTTTTACCCAATAGTCATGACCCCTTTTGACACATTAGAACACTCAAGTGTGTCCAAAGCAAGACCAAATCTTAAGTTAATTTGAAACATAGTTCTACCCAATAGTTGTGACCCCTTTTGACACATTAGAACACTCAAGTGTGTCCTAAGGGGTCCTACGACACTTTCGAACACACTTGTGCATTTAAATGTGTCAAAAGGGGGTCATAGGGACTTCCTAGGGGTCGTAATAGGCCTTATCCCATGTTAGGACCCCTAGGAAGTCCCCATGACCCCTATGGACACATTGGAATGCTCAAGTGTGTCCTAACAGGTCCTACAACCCCTTTGTACAGACTTGAGCATTCAAATGTGTCAAAAGGGGTCATGGGGACTTCCTAGGGGTCCTAATAGGCCTTATCACATGTTAGGACCCCTAGAAAGTCCCTATGACCCCTTTTGACACATTAGAATGCTCAAGTGTGTCCTAAGGGGTCCTACAAAACCTTCACACACACTTGAGAATTCAAATATGTCAAACCAGGTCATGAGGACTTCCTAGGGGTCCTAGTAGGCCTTATCACATGTTAGGACCCTTAGGGAGTCCTTGTGACCCCTTTTGACACATTTGAATGCTCAAGTGTGTCCTAAGGGGTCTTACAATGTCTTCAAACACACTTGAGCATTCAAATGTGTCAAAAGGGGTCATGAGGACTTCCTTGGGATCATGGGGACTTCCTAGGGGACCTCTTAGGGGTACTAGTACTAGTTTCTAGGACAGATGATGACATATACTTATTCAGTGTAGTCAGACTACCAAAATTACAAGGGGTCCTAGTATGCCTTATCAAATACATTATATATATAAGATGTATTATATATATATTATATACATTAGTATATATATAATATATATTAAATATATATTATATGCCTCTTTTATATGTATATATATTATATACATTAGTATATAATACATTCTAGTATATATATAATATATATTTCATATATTATATACCCCATTTTATATGTAAAAGTTTAATTTTTTCATTTGCTCCCGCCCTTTTTTCATTTGCCAGGAAATATCAGGTACCCGATTTGTCATTGGTCATATTTGACGAAAATATTCGCTATCCCCACAGACCAAACAAGCATGGGATTTCAGACTTTTTCACAGGTTGCATGAAAAAATAATGTGATTTGGGTCCCATTTTTTTTTTTTTTTGTCAATTTTTGGTCTCTCCATGGGAAGCAACAGTCGTCAAAAGGCTAAACGGAAGATGAAGGTGATGAATGAAGAAATTCAAGCATATAGGGAAAAAGATAGGGAAAATCAGTAAAGAAGGAGAGAAGGTATGTTAAACATTAATCAAGGTGACCCCATAAATGTAGTTGTAAGTATAGAGGATGTTGAATTTGAAAATAATATGAAAAATAATTTTTTGAATAATAATGTATGGAGTGAAGATGAAAATGTAGAGATGGAGAATGAAAATGTAGACTTGGGGAATGAAAACGTAGATTTGGGGAATGACAATGAATGGAATGAAGATGAAAATTTAGAGATGGAGATTGAAAATGTAGACTTGGGGAATGAAAATTTTGCACAAGAACCACATGAACATTACACATCTCCAAGTTATATGGGAAATAAAGTCCTTTGCAATAAAGATAATCAATCTTAAAATTTGGGGCTTTCAAGGACACCTAAATGGTTAATTGAAATTGAGGAGAACATTACACATCTTCTTGTTCTACCACTCCATGTTCACTTCCATTTTCTACTCTTCCTAAGTCTTTGCAAGCTATGAACAATCCTATCAAAGAAGGTGCTCCTATTCAAGATATTCATGATCCTATTGAAAATCCTAATGCTCACTCTAAAGATGCTGATGTCCTTGGTTGTCATATAGATGTTGATGAACTTATTGATTATCCTTTTGCATCTTCCACATCCATCCTTGGACCTCTTCCACCACTACTAAGGGCTTCATGCCTTCCTTCCATCTTGGATCCTTATGTCCCTTCACTTTCCCCTCCTAACTCTCTTAATTTTCCATCCATCTTGGGTCCTTACATCCCTCCATCTCCCATATTTCCTCAAGATCAACATAGATGCATACCCTTGAATCCTTTTCATCCATCCACTCATCTAAGCCAATCATATCCTCCTTCTTTCACAAGTCCCAAGTCCTTTGGAAGTAACTTGAATGTTCAATACAAGAAAAAGAAGCAATACAAGAATTCGTCAAAAAAAGAAGATCACCATGTCTCCTCTAATAGACATGGAAACATAAAGTCAAAAGAGATATCTAAGAAAAAAACTACAAGACAAGTATGGGTTCTAAAATCCATCATTGAAGATATTCTCTCTAGATCATCAAAAGGAAATAAAAAGCCTACGACTATATGGATTCCAAAGTCTCTCTTGAAAGAGTCTGGTGTTGAGAAAAAAGTGAAATTGACATTCAAGCTTCCAAAGGCTTCCACTTCATCTCCCTCCAAAAACATTCTTCCATTCCATGCGCCTAAACCAAAACCTCTACTATCCATTCGCCATATGCCTTCACGTATTTCTTCATTCACATTTCCTCCATCCTCTTGCCACCCTTCAAGGTGTGTGTTGATGTTGATCTTTCCTTCTTTTCCATCTACCCTTTCACAATCCTTCCATTCCTTATCCTTCTACCTTCTATCCTTTTTCATTTTCCTATTTCTCCTATCTTCCAACCTCACTCGCTTTACATAAAATTTTATCCTCCATTTTCTCTTCCATCTCCATTTCCCTATCAGCATCTTTGAGCATATCATTTTGAGTCTTTGGCATATCATTGTTTATCCTTTCAAGGAGCATTATCTAAAAAGCTTGCCTTCTTCCAAAAAAAATAAAATTAAATTAAATTAAATTAAAAAAATTAAAAATGTGCCTTGGTGAAACTTGGAAACAAACACCTTGGTAGCAAAAAGTAAAGAGAAATAAATTCATCCTATGGTGAAAACCACTTCCTTGTGGCACCTTGGATAAGTACCATGATGAAAACCTAGCAATTAGGCATCATGCGTAGTTCTTCTACATATTTCATCCATTCCATATTCTCTCTTTGATCTTGACAATGTTGATCTATACATGAACATTTGGCTATTTTGTGAGCTATTTTATAGTGATCTTGCTTTCATTCCATTCTTGTTTAGCCTTCATATCTATTTTCCTCTATTCATTCTAGCCTTTCACCATCCTTTTCCAATTTGGTCTTGATCTAATAACAAAAAAAAGAAGAAAAAGAGTAAAACATAATGCTATGAAGCCTATTGACATGTCTACTCTTTTGGACTACATCTTTTCCTTCTTTGGCATTACGCTTTTGTGACTTATCCTATGCTAGCCTTTCATTGCTTGTCCCAATGCACTTTACATGACAATTTTTCCCTAGCTTGGGTATTCTTGAGGGGTTTTCCCTTGGGGATTTCTTCCTTTCATTCTCCTTCATTCTCTTGTCTTCCATCTCTTCCACTAGCTTGCCAATCCCTCTTGTTCTCCACCTTGCTAGACATTGGGACTATACGATATGATCTTGCTTGGGAGTTTGAAATGGAAAAAGATGCTATCAAGTATGCAAATTATCAGAACAAATATCAGAACAAGTATCAGAACCAGTATCAGAACATTATTAGAACCAATATCAAAACTAGTATCAGAATAAGTATCAGAACAAGTATCAGAACCAGTATTAGAACAAGTATCAGAATGCCCATTGGGGCTACACCTTTCACTTTAGTTTATGGGTCTGAAGGGGTACTACCTATTGAGGTTGAAATCCCATCACTAAGAATCAGAATGCATGGTCTAGTAACTGATGATGACTACAGAGTGTCTAGGTTGCAAGAACTTGAACTACTAGATGAGCACAGACAAGTAGTGTATGATCATCTCAAAGTATATCAGAAGAGAATTTTTAGAGGTTACAACAAGAAAGTCAGACACAAAGAATTTTAGGTTGGTGATCTAGTCTTGAGAGAAAATCCTAAAAATCAATCACATTGAGAAAGCAAGGGGAAGTTTGAACCCAACTGGCTGGGTCCCTTTGTAATCACTACTACTTTTCACTCTGGTGCCTATCAACTCTCAATGACTAAAGGAGAACAGCTCTGAGAACCAATCAACATTCTGCATCTGAAGAAATTCTATGCCTAAGGCATTCAGTCTATGGTAAAATGTCCTAAAAAAATCTTAAAAATCTTAAAAAGTCCTAAAAAAAATGAACATCTTGGTGAAAACCTAGCAATGGCACCTTGATGATTCACAAAAAATAATCAAAAAGTATCAAAAATATCAAAAAAATTGAAAAAATATAAAATATAAAAAAATGAGAAAAAGAAAAAAGAGCCTTGGTGAAAACCTAGAAACAGGTGCCTTGGTAGCAAAAATAGAATCTCTACCGAGATGGTGAAAACCCAAAAAAATGAGTGCCACTTGTTTCAAAATGCTCCATCTATCAGTGCAATCTTGGTCTTTCCCAGCTTTCAGTCTTGCTTTAGTTTGTACATATCTCCTGGTTTGTTTCTGCATTCTTGTTTTCAATAATTTAGTTTGTACACCAATCAGTTCAAGCGTCTTTATCCTATCAATGTTCAAAACTTGGGGGAAATCAAAGTCATATCCTATGGCCTCCAATGTATCTTAGACATATCATATCCAGTCAGAGTCCTTTGAAGTTTCATTTGGGTCAGTCAGTCAGTCTTGTCTCTAGAAAGGATTTTGCATCTACAACAATGCAATCAAACATCAAACTGAAAACAATCTATGCTTTTTCATGCTTTTATCTCCTTGTATGCTTATTGATTCACATTGAGATTTCTACATATTGTGTTCCCACAAACTCTTTGATGATGTCCTTTATAGGATTTAGAGAGTGATGACTAGGGGCATAATCTTTTCTTTGTCTTCTACTTGTATGTGAAAATCTAACAACTTTGGAAATTTTGGATTGAAATGGTGTCCGACTATAAGAGCCTCTATCTTGAATTGGATGGCCATGCATACCTTGACCATTGATACCCAAAAAATTCAAGGAAGTTTGATCTAACTATTGTCTTTTTGAGTGAGTTCTTTCTCCTATTGTGAAACACAATCTTACCTAAGGATGTGAATGATAAAGGGTCACTACAGGTAATTCACATCGGATTTAGAATGATCTCTTGACTGCTTGATGTGTTTGTACTACAATGTGTATTCAGGTCATCATGACATTTATGTTTTGATGCTTATACAAATTGCTATATCAAAATGGACATGATATTCAGGTCATACTGGTGTTTATGCCTTGGTGCTTATATCTAATCTGACATTCTGAAAACAAAATCAATATTCATATATCCATGGTTGTTGACTAGTGGGTGTTGTATTGATTCTTGCACATACAAATCAATATTCATATGTCTATGGTTTCATAGCTAGTGGGCATTGTATTGATTTATCTAGTTACCTAAAAGTTCAATGATGATAACAAATCGACACATGATCAGTGACTATGTCCTAGGTCTTAGGTTACATTTCAAACTGCATGTCTCTTTGCATTTTTGCATGATCTCACAATGGCTAAACAAACTTCAATGCTTAAACAATTCTCCACTTGTCTCTTCAAATCTAACAAGAGCCAAATCTCACATGAAGGTTCCTCCAATGAAACAACAAGTAGAATCATTTTTCGGGATCAAAATCAAAATCTGAGATCATTCATATTGTCTACTACTTGCATAATCAACCTTCCATCATCACAGAAATCCAATATTCAACTTAACTGATTATCTTACATCAAACTATCAAAATTTCAACTTGGTCAACCATGGTCAACTCATGGTCAAACCTAGTCAAATTGGTCTTATGGACCTCTAAATGATGTAGAATGTATTTTTGAACATGTATAACCATTTCTCAAATCAATTAACATGCTTCTAAACTATTCAACACTGAATTTTCTTGTCAAATTTCAATTTTAATCTTGAAGGGGGCATAGTATTGCATATGATTCAAAGTTTGCAATCTTTATTGGAATCATATATTTTCTTAGTAATCAAGACAAAAACCATGTCTAGTTGTTGATTCATCAAAAGACCTCATCGCTTAGGGAAAATCTATCATCACTTGGGGCATATCAGATTCATCAAGATGCATATCAATCTGGTATTCTCCTAATTTTGTAAACTATATCAGCTTTTCATAACCATCGGTTCATTAGTGTTATTTCCATGGTTCTTTAGTAACTAAAGCGTTAAGATGTGATACCTACGTGATTCTTCTAAGGACAATCGAGTCTGGAACCGGTCTCTCACTTCTTCACAATCATAAGGCTCAGAATCAAGTGTTTTGACACTTTTGTTTCATTGGTTCATCACTATTATAGTTAACATTATCTTTGGTCATTTAGGACCTATTATCTTCATATCAATATCAAATCTTTCAATCAGCTTCTGTCTCATATCAATTATCAATTTCAAATTAGTTTCATATCTCTATCAAACACAGACTATCTTTGAACCACTACGCTTTGCACAACAATTCAAAGAGGGACAAAATGTAATACCCCAAAAATGGGCTATAGGTTAATTAATCTTCTATATCAACATATCAAATGAGATCGACATCGAAGTCCTAACGTAAGGCACATCTATTCACATCATTGAATTCTAATTGATAATCATAAATTCTACATCAGGGAATATTCCTAGTAATAATCCTAATCATCATAATCCTAATAATCCTAATAATAATTCCTAGGAATAAACTATATCAGCTTTTCATAACCATCGGTTCATTAGTGTTATTTCCTTGGTTCTTTAGTAACTAAAGGGTTAAGATGTGATACCTACGTGATTCTTCTAAGGACAATCGAGTCTGGAACCGGTCTCTCACTTCTTCACAATCATAAGGCTCAGAATCAAGTGTTTTGACACTTTTGTTTCATTGGTTCATCACTATTATAGTTAACATTATCTTTGGTCATTTAGGCCCTATTATCTTCATATCAATATCAAATCTTTCAATCAGCTTCTGTCTCATATCAATTATCAATTTTAAATTAGTTTCATATCTCTATCAAACACAGACTATCTTTGAACCACTGCGCTTTGCACAACAATTCAAAGAGGGACAAAATGTAATACCCCAAAAATGGGCTATAGGTTAATTAATCTTCTATATCAACATATCAAATGAGATCGACATCGAAGTCCTAACGTAAGGCACATCTATTCACATCATCGAATTCTAATTGATAATCATAAATTCTACATCAGGGAATATTCCTAGTAATAATCCTAATCATCATAATTGTCTTTAATTTAATGATTATTTGGCAATAAATCCTATTTATCCTAAAGTTTGATTAATTGAATATTCTCAATATTTAATTAATTATATTTAATTCTCCCACTTAATTATTTAATTGAAGTTAATTATATTTATTTATAAATTGTATTATTTAAATTTGACAATAAATCAAAATTCCTATCATTAATTGATTAAATTATTATTTAATTAATTAAAGTAAGTTGTCATATTTAATGATATTATTTTGGAATAAAAGTTTGAAAAATAATTGATTAACCCATAAATCAATTGTTTTAATTTTTAAAATCAGTTAAGTTGGAAATAAATCACTTTAATTATTAAATTAATTCATAAACAAAACATGCACAATCAAGAAAAGCAGACAACTACCAATTATCAATTAAAGCTAAACTCTATTTTGAGTTGATCTCTACTTTTGCATGTTTTTGTGAGTTAAATAACCTTTATTTAAAAATAACTAAAAAATCAGCTGAGTTAATCTGAGTGGTTTATGGCTTTTTTCCCATGTAGCTCTAAAGCCCTAGATTTCTATAAATTAAGGCTTCAGCTCATTTCAAATCATCTCATAATTCTGCAAACTTATGCTGGCGAATTGGTGTCTAAAGAATCAAAGCTTCTTTTTCAAATCAAACAACTTTGTGAGATCATTCAAATTTTACCATATCATATTAGAATTTCATTTCTAGATTAGCATATCATATCAAGTTTTCATATAGAATAGTTTCATATCATTTTTTCATCATAATTGCATAGAAAATCCAAAAAAAAAAGATTAATTGCATACATCTCATATCTAGATGAATTGCATTAAAATCCTTCATTTAGGTATCGTCAAGGTCACTGATCTTGATACAATCTGAGAACATCATACTTGCACCTATTAGAAGGTAGTAAATCACCTAGTTAGTTTAGCTTTCAATTCATTGCACTATTTTGATTTTTGCTAACCTCTAATGTTTTACTGAAGTGTTGTGTCTACAGAATAGGTACAAAATTCACACACACAATGGGGACTTCCTAGGGGTCCTAATAGGCCTTATCACATGTTAGGACCCCTAGGAAGTCCTTGTGACCCCTTTTGACACATTAGAACACTCAAGTGTGTCCTAAGGGGTCCTACGATGCCTTCAGACACACTCGAGCATTTAAATGTGTCAAAAGAGGTCATGGGGACTTCCTAAGGGTCCTAATAGGCCTATTAGGACCCCTACAAAGTCCCCATGACCCCTTTTGACACATTTGAATGCTCGAGTGTGTCCGAAGGGGCCATAGGACCCCTTAGGACACACTTGAGCATTCTAATGTGTCCACAGGGTTCACAATGACTTCCTAGGGGTTCTAATATGCCTTATCATGCGTTAGGACCCTTAGGAAGTCCCTGTGACTCCTTTTGACACATTAGAATGCTCAAGTGTTTCATAAGGGGTTCTACGGCCCCTTCAGACATAGTTGAGCATTCAAATATCTCAAAAGGGGTCATGGGGACATTCTAAGAGTTCTAATAGGCCTTATCACGTGTTAGGACCCCTTGGAGGTCATCATGACCCCTTTTGACACGTTAGAACACTCAAGTGTGTCCTAAGGGGTCCTACAATGCCTTCAGAGACAATTGAGCATTCAAATTTGTCAAAAGGGGTCATAGGGACTTCCTAGAGGTCCTAATAGGCCTTATCATGCGTTACGACCCCTAGGAAGTCCCCATGACCCCTATGGACACATTTCAATGTTCAAGTGTGTCCTAATAGGTCCTACGACCCCTTTGTACACACTTGAGTATTCAAATGTGTCAAAAGGGGTCATGGGGACTTCCTAGGGGTCCTAATAGGCCTTATCACACATTAGGACCCCTAGGAAGTCCCTGTGACCCCTTTTGACACATTAGAATGCTCCAGTGTGTCCTAAGGGGTCCTACAACACCTTCAGACACACTTGAGCTTTCAAATGTGTAAAACATGGTCATGAGGACTTCCTAGGGGTCCTAGTATGCATTATCACACATTAGGACCCTTAGGGAGTCCCCGTGGCCCCTTTTGACACATATGAATGCTCAACTATGTCCTAAGGGGTCTTACGATGCCTTCAGACACACTTGAGCATTCAAATGTGTCAAAAGGGGTCATGAGGACTTCCTTGGGTTCATGGGGACTTCCTAGGGGTACTAGTACTAGGTTCTAGGATAGATGATGACATCTAATTATTTAGTATAGTTAGACTATCAAAATTACAAGGGGTCCTAGTATGCCTTATCAAATACATTATATATATAATATGTATTATATATATCATATACATTAGGATATATAATATGTATTAGTATATATATAATATATTATATATATTATATACATTAGTATATAATACATTAGTACATATAATACATTAGTATATTATAATACATTACTATATATATAATATACATTTTATATATTATATACCCCATTTTATATGTAAAAGTTCAACTTTTTCATTTTCTCCCACCCTTTTTTCATCTGCCTGGAAATATCGGGTACCCAATTTGTCACTGGTCATATTTGACCAAAATATTCGTTGTCCCCACAGACCAAACAAGCACGGGATTTCAGAATTTTTCATGGGTTGCAGGAAAAAACAACATGATTTGGGTCCCATTTATTTGTTTTGTCAATTTGTGGTCTCACCATGGGAAGCAATAGTCATCAAAAGGCTAAATGGAAGATGAAGGTGATGAATGAGGAAATACAAGCATATAGGGAAAAAGATAGGGAAAATCACTAAAGAAGGAGAGAAGGTATGTTAAACATTAATCAAGGTGACCCCGTAAATGTAGTTGTAAGTATAGAGGATGTTGAATTTGAAAATAATATGGAAATTAATTTTGTGAATAATAATGTATGGAGTGAAGATGAAAATGTAGAGATGGAGAATGAAAATGTAGACTTGGGGAATGAAAACGTAGATTTGGGGAATGACAATGAATGGAATGAAGATGAAAATTTAGAGATGGAGATTGAAAATGTAGACTTGGGGAATGAAAATATTGCACAAGAACCACATGAACATTACACATCTCCAAATTATATGCGAAATGAAGTCCCTTGTAATAAAGATAATAAATCTTCAAATTCAGGGCTTTCAAGAACACCTAAATGGTTAATTGAAATTGAGGAGAACATTATGAATAATTGGGAAGGAAAGAGGTCACATAGAAATGTTAGGTTGTGGGCTTCAAGGCTTTATGATCAATTTTTTGGAAACAAGACATTGGTTGAGCAATGTCAAATTTTTGTGCAGTTGTTAAAGATGCAAAAGATGAGACCTATGCTTGTGAAATTGAAGATTCGTGTAAACAAGAAAATGGATAGAAATGCTATTATTGTGAAGAATCTTTCAATTCTCTCAATAGCATTGGGAAGACTAGCAGAGAAAAAAACAAGAGAGTTTCTCAGAGGGTTATTACAACCTCCTTAGTAAGTCATC
Organism: Chamaecyparis obtusa; assembly: GCA_027943335.1. NCBI lineage: Eukaryota > Viridiplantae > Streptophyta > Pinopsida > Cupressales > Cupressaceae > Chamaecyparis > Chamaecyparis obtusa. The sequence goes on from BSBK01004741.1 coordinate 116,329, forward strand.
AGTTGAGAAAGGCTCGTTTGATGAGACAAACTTGTGTAGACTTCAATATAGACCGTAAAAATTTGGGTAGAGCACTTGCAAGAAGAGAAAGACTTGATGATCCACTTCAAATTGATATATGGGCTTATGGTGGGACACTTCCATGTTTCAATAAGAAGCTAACAGATGTTGTCAAGGATGAAACTCAACAATTTTGGGATGCTAACTCAAGAGTGTCACCAAATGTGAAGGATGTCTTGAAGTTGAGAGTTGGCAATTGAGACTGCACTCTACATCCTAAATATTATGTGGAGGTAAGTCAAAGAATGTTGTATAAAAAAATTTGTGAGACACATCCAACATTGAAAATATCACAAAGGTCTTTTGAATCCGTGAAGCCATTTTATTGTGTACCCCTTAAGATTTAGAATACATGTTGTTGCAAATATCATGTTGAGTTTGTTGGTTTCCAAAATGGGATTTTACGGTCTAACAGGAAATCAATACATCTACATATTTGGAGGATTGGTTAGATCCAAATATTTAACTCTAGAGATGATTGGACCAACTATAAGGTCTTAGTATGCCCTCTGCGCTTCTTTCTCTGCAAAACCAAGGAGGGTGCTCCTAATCCAGTAACAAAACTTCCTTCACTATTTCATTGATTGGATTTAAATGCAACAGATAAATGACAAGAAAAACCTAAATGATGACCATTCATTCATAGATTTTTCACTATCACTACGTGGTAATTTATTTTGCAAATCACTGAACTTCAAAGAATTTTGAAAATTTTATGCTTAAAGATGGAAATACCAGTAGAATCCTTTTAAACACTTATCTCTATGAGAAGAACTTCACTGTCAGCCAGTGTCTTATCCATTGGGCTACACCTCCACTGCAAGACTATTATACATGAACAAATATACTGAACTTTGAAAGATTTCTTTCCCTTTGAAAATACTAATCACCCTGTGGTAGATTTTATTAAAGGTTCCTAGATTCAAACTACTTACTGATGCATCCTTAAGTAAAACTTCAAAGAATTTATGTTACATTCAAAGCTTATTTAATTTAATCCTAGATCAAAGCTGAGAAATATAGACACACACACAGAGATTATCTATGCAATGAATTGGAACAATTCATAACTCAAACAAAAATACTCAAGGAGAGATATAAATCCTAGATTTTATTCAAATGTTATATTATATCATGCTTACAAAATGCTTTACAGTATAACCTTCTAAAAATAACTTTAACCAGAAAATATTTTGCTTCTATAGAAATAATGTCTAAAAATGGTCTACGGTATCCTAGACTCAAGAAACTTATCTGTAAAATTGATCAAGTTCCCAGTCCTTTTTCATTGATCCTGGTAATCCTTTTATAGAAAATAAGGATTGCAAACAAGCTTCAAATCTTTCTAGAAAAGACAAGAAAGGAGTTCTCATATAAGACAAAAAATGAAAATAGAAACTTTCTTGTTACAAAACTTTGAGATGGATCATAAAGATGAGCACCAAAATCTTGCAATAGCTCCCAAGGTTAGTTCAACTTCTACCAGGTGTTGTATCTATATCTATGATAACTGCTTGATGTCTTTATCCTTGTTAGCTTTGATCTTGAGGGTTTGGAATATTGCCACCTGTTGCCTCTTTATTTGATGTTTTTTCTTCTTCTAAACCCTCTGAGGGATATGTTGATTCCCATGTCATATAGGTCTCTTCACTTGGCCAATGAAAGGCAAGGACTTCATCCTTCTTTGGTAATAATTTGTTCCACTCAGCAACCAACAGGTGAACCTCTATTCTTACATTAGCAAAATGCATCCTAGCATCCTGGAGGAGTTCAAAAAGTTGTATGAAAGGGGTATTATCATCTGTACATAAAATCGAGTCTACTTTAGACAATACTTGTCTATCTATTTGCTCTATCCATTGATCTTTATCTTTAATTACCCCATCTGCCTTAATAAGACCAGGAAAAATTTGAAAATCATCCTGGAAATATCTCACCCTTAAGATTTTTGATCTTCTTCTTATACTCCCCCTATTTACCTGAAAATCAAAAAGATCCTTATAAAAATTTTAAGTGTTTGTTAGCTCTATATCCACAATACATTTATCCTTAAATTGATCAAAAATTGACTTCAGACTATCTTTCCTTGCAGCCCATTTTTCCAAAATCTTGTCCACAGTAACTAATTCTTTCTGAAAAGATGCTAAAATGTGTGCCAATTGTTTTGTAGTTTTGTATATTTCTTTAGGTTTCACCTTTGCAAAAAAATGTGAAACCACACCCTTTATCTTATTCTCAAACCTTTGCTTTACCTTTTGATCAATGTCATCCTCATCCATGGAAGGAAGAAGAGGGGAAGGAGGAAATTCAACAATAGGGCTTGATGAGGAAGGCCCAATAGGGGAAGAAGCTATTTTCATCTACTCTGATAGTTGTGTTGGGCCATGCTCTCCCAATATTTTCTTTAAATTTTCAATTAAAGTATCTCTTTCAAGAATCCCCTATTTCAACTCACCATAAACCTTCAAAATTGTTTCCAACTTTGCAGTGAGTTCTTCCTTCTCCTTGGCCTCTTTTTCTGCCACCTTTGTTGTCAATTGCGCTATGGCCATTACTATACCTGATGCTTCCACAAAAGAAGTATCAATAAACCTTCTTACAATTAGACTCCCTAAAAGATCACCTCTGACAATTTGTTTTTCCCTGTTATTTTCATTCTTTCTTAAGGACCACATTACTAAAGCTTGGTGATTATCACTCAAAGTGACCCCTTTAACAACTTGTTCTACTTCTTCTTGAGTTTTGTGGAAAGGAGTGGTTTTGTTTCTAACTGCATCAAAAACCACCGCATCGGCTATATCCCACTCTAGAAGGATTAGCACTCCTAATACTTTTAACATATCTCTTCCTTGTTCTGGAGTGATTAGTTTAAACTTTGCAGTCATCTCCATTTTCACTTCCTCCTCTATGATTTGTAAATCTTTCCCTGGATTCTCTTCATGTTTCTTCTCACAAATTTCTTGAAACTGGTTGACGTTTAATTTCCAAAGAAGCTGCAAGAAAGCCCTAGTTTTAACAAAAGTATCATCAGCTAAGAAATCATCACAAGCCTATTTAATTATTGGGTCCAATTCTGTGCTTGCCAATTCCCCTACTATTAGATCTAGTTTGGGCTCCTCTGGTAGCTCTGGTACTCCATTTATTTCTTTGTAGGTCATAAAAATTTGACCTAAAGCATCTATTTTCTGTACTTGCTCTGCAATCTCTTGGTCATCAAAAAATCTTAGAGGGGACTGTGATGGAGAATAATCCTTTTCAACATGAACAGGTCTTTCTTCTACTCTATGTTTCTTTGATGGGGGTGGAGAATCAATTACATCCTCAGAGGCTTGAAGATGAGGAGAGTTAGGGACCTCTACACTCTCCTTTTGTTTCTCAATTTTTTTTGAATCTGATGGGACATCTCTTGTATCAATTTGCCTTTGTTGGCCTTGCTCTAGTATCAAAACATTGTAACCAGTCTTCTTTTGCACCATGTAACTCCCTGGGGGTAACCCTTTTGCAAATATAGGCTTGCTTAACAATTGTTTAGATTTTTCTGGGTCATCCTTCATAACCTTTTCCTTCTTTACATTTAGGGTCTGAAAAATACCCTGAAAACAATTCATAAGAGTATCTATTTTCTTCCCCATTGGAGTTATGCTTTTTAGGGGATCCCATCTAGAATCAAATTATTGAATAAAATCTAATGTCTTCTTGTACACCAGCCATTTTTCTTTCCTAACCTCTTGATCCTACAACTTTGAAATATTTCTGACAATATCTTCAGGAAAATTAAAGATGTGGTTAATAATGGTACACTTGGCTCTCTTCTTAAAAATTTCATTATAGAACCCCTCTGGGTCTACTATTCTAGTAATGGCAGTGGCCATACGGTATGGAGCCAAGATTTTATCCATGTGAACCCATCCACCCTTGCTAATTATGAATTGGTGGGTAATGGTAACATTTGGAAATAAAGTTCCCTTGCCTTTTCCAGTGAGGGCATATTCTTCAATATCTCCCAATTGCCTAAGAAATTTTGCATTTCAAATCCTAAGGGGTACATGATAAGGCAATATAAAAGGGGTCCCCCTGAAACCATACAACCTGATGATAGTTGATACAATGTAGAAAATGACATCACCCCAATTGTCAATAATATTTAGATTCTTAGCAAACTGATTTGGCCAAATGAGCTGTGCCAATACTGTTGGGATTCTTGGGTTGTCTAAGACAAACAACATCCCATGTTTGGCTACAAAATGTTTATCAAAACTTGTGAAACTATTATCCTTTCTATCCCAAGTCATTGTGAGGCTCCATAATTGGACTGGCATATCTTCACCATCCTTTTGTCTCATTAGTTCCATTTCTTGCCCAAAAAAGCTTTCTCCTTTAAACAAAAACATGTACATTATGAAAGAATACCAGTAGAAGGGTTTGTCATCTTCATTCTTTTGAATCTCCACTAATCCATTATGGATTCGTTCAGCAATGAATGGAGCAAAATCAAAAGTAATTGATAGATGTGAATGTAGAATTTGAATCACCATGTACATCAAATGTATTGGCATCCTCTCACTAACATCCTCTCCAAAAACCTGACATAATGACCAATATGCGCCCTTAGCTCTGGAATCAAAATATTCTATTTTAAAAGGCTCCTGTGTGTTATGTCCCATAATAACCATTTTCCCAATTTTGGTGCAGAAATCCTTCAACAATTTTCTTTTGAAATAGTTCCTTTGTGCATCATATACTTGCCTTAGTTCTTCAAAATCAATATTCTCTAAACTGTCTGAGGGTTCACTTAACCTGAACATTTTCCTGATCTCTTCAGCAAAAATTTTGATCAATAGTATTCCCTTTGCATCCCTAACCTCCCTAGTGATTGGGTCATAACTCTTCACAACCTGGATCATCAAATCAACATCTAAAAAGACACTGGGTACCACAAGCTTTCCCAAGTCAGACTGCCATATATTGCTTGTAGGGTGAGGGGCATTTCTCTTACTAAAACCTACTTTGAATAGATCTAATCTAGTGATATCAGAGTTACCACTTGCATTGATTGTACCAATTTTGTCCTCCCTAATAAAATTTGTTGTGTCATATAAACCCTCCGTTACTTTTACCCTAGGATCTTTGGGAATCAAATTCTTGGTTTTCACTAGGTTAGTAATAGAGCCGGGAAGTAACTACAACAAATCCTCATGCAAACCTCTTTCACTATACTCAATTTTACTAGACAATTCTTTCCTTGGTGCCATTTTTAAGGTTTATCTTAAAGAAACCTTTGCAAGATATACAGATTATAGAACTATGATTCTTTTAGTAGGGAAGAAATTTGTATAAGTATTTCACCAACCTCTTTTTGGGAAATCACTGGGGGACAACAGCCAGTCCTTGCAATTCTTCATGCTTAAGTCTCTGCAATTTTTTGATTTCTTTGTGCTTCTAAGAGTGCGCAAAATCTTGATATATGAGTCATTAAAGCAATCATTTTAGCAATTCATTTAGCACAATTCAACCATTACTCCTCTGAAAAATGAACTGTCACTTCTTAACGGGAACTTCAAATTTGCGTCATTTTATCTCTAGTTTGAAATAGAACCGTCAATTTTTACTAGAAGATGATCTAATAGCCTATCGCATGATCGCATAGCCTAAAAATCACTCATGCAAACATACGACAAGCTGTCACTTAGTCTCTTTATTAGTAGCAATCCCCTATAACTCTTATTGTTAAAACAAAACATTAGTCGCATGATCGCATAGCTTGAAAGAAGCTTATGAGAACATGCAAAAAACCATTAGCTTTCAATCGCCATCATCTTTTCCTCAAGCTATTGGTCCCACTTTTCCTTTGTCAATAATGAGAATCCATGTTTGCAATAGCTAGCAAGTTGTTACGTACTTTCCTTCTTTTCGAGCACTGGTGTTTGTTGACATCCTCCACATCATCAAGTCCTATCGACCAATCAAGGAGAAAACTTATGCAAAACACTGACATTGGTCCCACTATTTTCATCTAATAAGAAAATGTTAGTCATGTACACTTGTCCATGGTCCCACCCAAGAATTACATTGAGCTTGATGCAAGATCGACGGTCAGTCGCATGATCACATAGGTCTATAAGATTCTATGCAATTATATGACTGTCGTTAGATCTTCCCTTCATTACTTTTATCTTTGAAGATTCTCACTGACACTGGTCCCACTTTCTTTTACAAATAAAAGGCCACCACTTGTGAATTATTTGTCAATGGTCCCACTTTTTTTCTGCATTAAGCTTCTCTATAAGATTGATGGTCCGTTGCATGATCACATAGGTCTATAAGATTCTATGCGACTATATGACCGCTGTTAGATCTTCTTTAAAGATACCAAGCTGAATGAAAGCCAAAACATTAGAATATAAAGTATTTAGGACTTAGGATATATCATAGCCACCAGAATTAGGAAAAGTAAAACCACTAGTCACTGAGACTTTAGGAAAACTTTACACACGTGCATTTTTGAGATTTTAAGTGATAAAAAAGGTAATACTAAAATAGATTTAAAATAGAGTGACCTAGGGCTTTTTTGAAAATGGCATACATTCAGGGTTTTTCTTAGGTTTAACTCTTAATTAGGGCTCACTAGATACTGAGGAAGAAAAAATAATTTTGCAGGATCTTTTATGGGTTTTTTGTATCAAAATTATCATACTTTCATGAACATCTACACACACTTCAAATTTATAAAAAATTCACAAGACTTGTGTACTAAAAATTTGAAGTGCCAATAGTGGCTCTATTTGGGGATGTATGCCTTTTGTAGTCATAACAAGAATTCAAAATCTTTGGGATAAGTAGACCATCTAATGAAACATAACAAATAACCTACTCACACAACTGGAAAACAAACACACAAATGGGAAAGGGAAACTAACTACTATTCATGGATAATGAGAGTACCTTAAGAAAAGTACAACTTGAGGAATTGTCCATGAACTGGAAATTCCATTTTGTTTCCAATCAAGTCCTTTAGAATGTATGAATCAGGTCCCCATGTTTGACTGATCAAATATGGTCCCAACCAAATAGGGTCAAATTTGCTATGTTTACCCTTGTCTTCAAGCCTGGCATTCCACATCAGGACCAAATCATTATCTTGAAAACTTCTGACTATAGTTTTTCTATCATACAAATTCTTATACTTGAGCTGAGATCTCAAATGTGTATCATGTGCTTCCCTCCTTGATTCATCTAGTTGTATCAGGTCCTGTAATATGATCTTCATTTCATCATCCTGATCATCATCATACAACTAGATGAACTTGTACATTTGCAACAAATTATTTTGTGGTAACCTGGCCTGGATACCATATACTAAATCAAAAGGAACACATCCTATAGCCTTCTTGATTGTCACTCTGTTAGCCCAAAGAGCTAACTATAGTTTTGAATCCCATGCCTTCTTGTTTGTATCTAAGACTCTCTTCAAAAAAATTATCAAGCTTTTGTTACTTGATTCAGCCTCACCATTTCCTTGAGGATGGTAGGCAGCAGACTATGAAATTTTTATACCATATTGTAAACAAAAGCTAGAAAATTCTTTGGATCTGAAACACAAAGCATTGTCTACAACTAAAACTTCAGGGCATCCAAACCTTATCAGCAAATTTTGCATCAGGAAATCAGTAACCACTTTACTGGTTGCTTTTTTAGTGGGAATGGCCTCCACCCACTTGGTAAAGTAATCAGTTGCATCCAATATATAGGAATGTCCCCCACTAGATTTGTTTGGGATCTCTCCTATGAAATCCATACCCCACTTTTGAAAAGGGATTTCCACAGTCATAGGGCTCAGAGGAAAATTTCCATTGAATTTCAATTTTCTTGAAAATCTCTGACAAGCATCACATTTTTTGACAAAAGAATGTGCATCCTTGAAAATACTAGGCCACCAAAAACCAGACCTCAATATCTTATGTGCAGTGGTTTTAGCCATGTAATGGCCACCACACACACCTTCATGCATTGCTTGCAACAAATCATTATCCTTTTGAGGGTCAACACATTTCAGTAAAACACCCTCATTACTCCACCATAATTCTCCTTTAATGATCACATATTTTAGAGCATGTTATTTGATAGTCCTCCTGTTGTGATCTTCCATATCAGAAGGAAGTAAAAGCTTTTGCAAGTATCCAATGACATCCTTGTAGCATTCACAACAATCTAAATCACAAATGTATGGCCTTTGTTCTTCTTCAAGAGTGTTGATGTGATTAGCATCCAAATTGCTTTGGGCCATAAGTTTTGCTAACCCTAATCCTCTTAATAGTTTAGTGATTTGGATATCAACATTAAACTCTTGGATTCTATTTATCCACCTGCACCTTCTCCCTGAAACTTCTTGTTGAACCAAGATGTCTTTTACAATAGCACTAGGCACATATGCAACTACAATTGCTCCTACCAAGTAACATCTGAAATTTTTGATAGCTTTGACCAATGCATAGGCCTATTTCTCATTTACATCATACTTTAACTCAGCTGCCTACAATGATTTACTAAAAAGGAAATGGGCTGTTCAAAACCCTCTAAGATCTTTTGTAACAATACTACGGCTATAGTATGATAAGAAGAAAATGAAAATATTTGAATTGGCTTACTGAAATCTGGTGATCTTAATATAGGAGCACTTTTAATAGCCATCTTGATATCAGAAAAAGCTTGTTTGGCCTCATTACTCCATTCCACCTTTACATTTTTCTTTAGCATTTTAGAGATTGGAACACTGATTTCAGCAAAGTTTGTAACAAACCTTCTGACAAAATTCATCTATCCAAAGAAAGATTGGATACCTTTTACATTTTTGGGTAATGGCACCTTGTCTTCTGCTGCTACTCTTTCAGGGTCAATCTTGAATCCATCCTTAGATATAACATGTCCCAAAAGCTTACGCTCTGTCACTCCAAAGGAACATTTCCTTGGGTTAAGGGAGACTCCATATTCTAGAGCTCTTACAAAGATTTTTTCCAAGTGACCACAATGCTGGTCCTCCTTTTCTGAATAAGCTGTCAGATCATCCTGATAGACAACAAGAAACTTGTTTATGAAATCTGCAAAGGCTACATCCATGGCTCTTTGAAAAGTAGCCCCAACATTAGTTAAACCAAAAGGCATCCTAACATACACATAAGTACCCCATGGAGTAGTGAACACAGTTTTGAACTGTTCTAATTCTTTGACAACTACTTGATTGTAACCTAAAAAACCATCCATTGTGGACATTAATTCAGATCCAGTAACCCTTTGTAACATGGCTTCCATGTTTGGTAAACCATAATTGTCCTTCAAAGAATTTATGATCAGATTTCTAAAATCTACACACAACCTGATGTCTCCATTATTTTTTCTTACAAGGACAAGATTAGGAACCCATGTTGAATGCCTAATAGCTTGAATGATGCCTGCATCACTCATATTTTTTAACTCATCCTACATTTTTGGTGCCAAAGTAGGATTGACAGGTCTCAACTTTTGTCTAAAAGGTTTAATATTTTCCTTCAAAGGAATTTCATGTTGGAACAAGTCTTCTCTATATGCCTTTAAATCATCATAAGACCAAGCAAAGACATGTCTATACTTTCTAAGAAGACCTATCAGAGAATTTTTTATTTTAGGAGTTAGGCTTCCTCCAATATATACATTTTTTGGGGCTTCCTTTGATCCTAAATTTATCTCCTCTAAATCCTTAGGCTTGCTTAAAAGCTTTGCCTAGGAAGACCTATCATGGCTATCAAATGATCTTTCCAACACTACCAAACCTTTTGGGACTTTATTTGTTTTCAACTACAAGATCTCTTTGCCAAGGAGTGAGTTCTTATTATCTGATGTTTCTACATACTCATCAAAATTCATCTCTTTATCTCCAAAACTTGCATCATAATGCAGAAATCTCAAAATATCTAGATCATCATTAAAAACCTGCCAATTTTCATAATTATCTAGTATAGATGGCTTAGTTTGAATCTCAATCGTAGATATCCCTACAAAAGTGATATCCTCTAGTCTCAATGCAATGTTAGAAAATAAATCAGCCATTCTATTATGGCCCCTATCCATCCAATCAATACAAAAAGCATCAAACTGTTCTATCTCATCCCAAACAACATTCCTATATTGTTTTAACCTTTGGTTTCTTGAAACATATTTGGATCTAATCTGAGAAACAACTAATTCTAAATCTCCAATAACTCTAAGATTTTTGATCTTGTGCTTTGAAGCTAATCTTAATCCTATCAGTAAAGCCTCATACTCTGTAGTATTAATTGTACAAGTAAATGACAAGGTGAAGGAAAATTTAAACATTTTTTCAGTGGGGGAAATCAACAACACACCTGGACTAGATCCCTCTTTAGAGAAAGAACCATCAAAGTACATGGTCCAAAGATCATCTTGATTTGTTATATTCCTTTCCTCCTAAGCTAACAGATAAGGTTCATCCTCATTATCATTACTCTGTACTTGAAAGGAATTTATGTCAATATCAAGAAAACAATTCATGTTATTATCACTAGCTTCTTCCTCAATCATGTGAGGAGTTCTAACTTCCATGAGTACATTAATGCTCTTACCAATGAAATTAGAGGTAGCATAAGATAAATCACACTAGATGCTACCTCTTATTGTGGCACTCCATTTTCTTGATAACAACATTCCATACTGTGGAGGAATATCCACCACTAAAACACTCATAGTCAGTTGTTTCTCAGGACAAGCAACAAGCCTATAAGGTAAGGATTTTATTGTTCCAATTACTGGTACCTCCCTATATTCCATTTCTTGGCATCTCCCATGAGGAGTATCAACCTGCAATCCCGTTGATCTCATAATTTCAGCAGGCATGATAGTATTTAAGGCTCCTGAGTCAATCATGCAATTTTTTAACATTTTATCATTTATGACTAATGTTAGGAAAAAAGGATCAACATCTCCCACAGAGGTGTTTACAACATTGGTGTCCAAATAGATCTGAGGAATTTTTGAAATAATTTCTTTAGTATCCTTCTTTTTAGTTGGACCTTGATCCTTTATTCTAGTATTTACTATTTCCTGGATGTCTGCGGCTTGAACACCATTTATCCATGTGAGGGATTTCTCTTTGTGTTCATTTATCCTCATCATCTCCAATAAAGGAACTTTTACTATGATCTAAGATAGCATCTGATTCATGTCAATAGGTGCATAATTTAAACTAGATAAGTCTACCTTTCCTTTTGGGGTATCCTTGACTTAGGTTGCGTGGCTATACCCAATTGTTCCTTATCCTTTGATTTATTTTCAGGTTGGAAATTTGGGGTAGTAACCATTGGAGTTTTAGCCTTGATCTTAAAAACCTTGATTGGTTCAGCAGGCTTTTCAGTGCCCTTTTGCTTTAATTTCTTGGTATCATCAGCAACCTTATTTTTTGTGGCAAACTGCTTTGCATCTTCTTTATCCCTTTTAATAAAAACACCTATTGGTTTACCAAATGTTTTGTCAACAATCCTATTTCTAAGGAGATAATTAATCTTGGCCTATGTCACCATATCAGTAATGATCTAGGCTATCTCTTCATCAGAGGGTCTTCTTAATACAACAGGTTCTTCAACTTGTTCAGAGTTGTTATTTATATCTTCAGTTTCTTCCTCTTCTTCATCGGAAAAAACTTTTTGATGGTAAGCCTCTCCTCTATTCTGAGAATGATTTACATCCTAATTTTCACTTTCTTCATCAGAGTCAACCTCTTCAACAAATTTAGCAAAGGTCATTCCAAAACCTCTGTCATCATATGATTCATCTTCCTCCTCTTCTTGTTCATTACTTTCAGACATATTCTGAGAAATCACACAATAATCTGAATCATGAGGGGATTGGCACATAGTGTACCATGGAATTTCACTAGTCATATTGACTGAATGCTTTTGCAAGGGGTCAGGGGTTCTATCATTTGGCCTCAAATCCTTCTTTTCTAGGACAATAGGCTTTCCATCCTTCCACTATGTATTGTAAGGATAGTTCTGCGTCCTAGGCTGCCTATTGAAATTATTTGGAGGAGGTCTATCATTTCCTTGAAACTTACTTTTATTTTCTCCTAGTTTCAGATCCTTTAAGGCATTAAGGATTTTCTTGAGGTTATCATCTTCCCTAGGTTTTACATTTGTAGGTTTATCAACTTCTTAATTTCCAAACCTAGAGGTTTTAGGATCCTCTCTTCTTCCTAGTTTTCCAGATACCCTCCTATTGCTCTCAATGTTTACCATAAATCTTTGAGCTTCTTTGATAGTCCTATGGTTCTTATCCCTAAGAAGATATCCCATCTTGGCATCAAAAGCATTTAGATATGTTTCTAGACATACCTTTTCATCCAATCTCATGACTTGGAAGAGTTTGTGCATTGCCTTTTGAAACCTCACATTGAATTCTAGGACTTCCTCATTCTGGTTTTTCTTTATATTGTTAAATTCATTTAACATAAAACCCTCATTAGTCTTATCACCATACTAATCTTTAAAAAAACTTATAAAATCATCCCAAGAACCAATACAATCATAAGGAAGCCCTCTGAACTAGTCTCTTGCATCTTCAGTTAAAGATTGAACAAACAATTTCATGATGACATCTTCATATTCTATTTCATAGCATCAATCATATCAATAAAGTTCTTTAGATGCTCTTCATAGGAAACAACATTATTTCCAATAAGCTTAGGTAATTTCTCTCTAATCTTTGTAGGAATCAAATTAGGATAACCAGCAATATTGTTAAAGAGAAGTTGTCTATACCTTTCAATGTGAACTATTCCTCTTTGTAATGAAGCATCTATTTGAGAGGTGGAAGCTTTGTTATTTGTTGCATTAGCAGCATTTGCAGTAGTTGCTGGTGTGACAATGGCACCCTGGGTAGTAGAATTTCCAACATTAACATTAGATGTCATCACAGGGTTAGTTGGAATTGAAGGAGTAAAAGACTGTCTAAGAAAATCAACTTTCTTTTTCCTTTCCAAAGTAGTAGCCTGAATTTCTGCCTTTTCTAATTCTTTAGCAATATCCTATTGTTCTCTTCTAGCCCTTTCTAAATCATTTTCCAATTTGGACAAAGGATCTATTGGGATCTTGTCATTTTTAGGCTCATTTATTATGATCCCTTTTGAGATCTATTTTCCCTTATCCTTAGGCTTCCTAACTTCGGCAATGGGTTAGACAATAGGTTGTTCACCAACCTCCTTGGGGGCTTCTACAAAATTTATGGCCTTCAAGGTCATCAACTGTCTTTTGAGCTGATCTGCCCTAATTTGGGCCTGTCTTATTTTAGTTTCCTTTTCAGCTTTTGTTTCCTTCCTAATTGCAATTTGTTCTTGGATACTTCTTTCTAAATTGTAGACCTCTTCAAAAATATCCTCCAAATCTGGAAGAGTAGTATTAGATGGTGAATTTTTAGATGTAGAATCTCCTTGTTGATTTCTAGGATTTTTTGGACTTTCAAAAGGAGAAGGTCCCTGGGTTGGGGGATCATTTCTTCCTTCCAGGCCCCTGCTCATACTTCTTAACCTTCTGACTTCCTTTTGAGATTCTCAATCTGGGTTCATCTTTTTCTTATGATGAACTTCATCATTTTTATGAAAATAAAAATCCTCATATGCTCCTAAACCCAAATCAACTACCTCTTCATACTCAGAGGTATTTTCTTCTTGGTCTTGAGTGAATTTGTGATTTATTTTCATATCTTTCTTCTGTCTCCATGCCTGAGACATATCACCACTATTCTGATTTCTTCTAGGTAAATAAGTCCTAGAAGTTCTTGGAAGTTCACCTTCTAATCTACTTTCTCGATGGTCCTTCCTTCAAGCCCTAGTATTTCTTTGACTCATAACTACAAGTATGTGAAATAATTTCTTGTTTTCTTATTATCTTTACTCAGCACTGCTACAGAGACTTTCAGAGTCACCACCAACACAACTTGGGAAATATTTTCACACACTTAATAAATCAAAGTATTCAAAATTTATCAAGTAATCAAAATAAATGTTACTATAAATAAATGCAAAGCTAAAAGAGATTTTCAGGTTCTGACCAAATCCAAAGCTTGCAAATATTTCTCTATTTTCCAATGGTGCTTTACTGGTTCTAACAAATAAGAAGGCTAGGAGTCTAGCTCAACTTGTACCTGCATTATTTGATATTCAAATTTACAATACCAAAGATCTAAAATTCAAATTTATCATAGTATTTCAATCCCTATTCCCCAGCGGAGTCACCATTTTGTTGGTTTCCAAAATGGGAGTTTATGCTCTAACAAGAAACCAATACATCTACAGATTTTGAGGATTAGTTAGATCCAAATATTTAACTCTAGAGATGATTGGACCAACTATAGGGTCTTAGTATGCCCTCTGCGCTTCTGGCTCTGCAAAACCAAGGAGGGTGCTCCAAATCTAGTAACAAAACTTGCTTCACTATTTCACTAACTGGATTTAAATGCAATAGATAAATGATAGTGAAAAATCTATGAATGAATGGTCATCATTTAGGTTTTTCTTGTCATTTATCTGTTGCATTTAAATCTAGTCAATGAAATAGTGAAGCAAGTTTTGTTACTTGATTAGGAGCACCCTCCTTGGTTTTGTAGAGCTAGAAGTGTAGTGGGCATACTAAGACCCTATAGTTGGTCCAATCATCTCTAGAGTTAAATATTTGGATCTAACCAATCCTCAAAATCTGTAGATGTATTGGTTGCCTGTTAGAGCATAACCTCCCATTTTGGAAACCAATAGAGTTTTCAATGCATCATGAATTATTATGGTGCATTCATTCTACTTTGTGTACTAATGAAATTATAGAGGATTGTGGTGCAAGGGGTCTTCCCAAATCATCAAGAGACTTGCTAGATCAATTTTTATGTCATAGACATGATGGTTGTTTATTTTATAAAAAAGATTGCTTAAATGCCAAGTGCTCAAAATGTGGTGGCTTGTCCAAGTTTAGAACATGTTTTCATGAGGGTTTGGAACACAATTTTGGAAAGACACTCATCCAAAAAAAGGTATATGAAATAGTGAAATATACATTGAAGAGTGGAGGTGAAGGCTCTAGATGTGAGTTAGTTGCAAAAGAATACAATGTTGCTGATTTTATCTCAGATTTCAAGACAAAATTTTTTTACAGGTATGCAAGGCATAGTCACATGTCTCAATGGTTGGACTCTTAAAAAATGCATTCATTTTGAAGCTCCAATAGTAGTACATGGACCATTTGGACATGATAGTTGGCTTGTTTTTTCCCCATGTGTTTTCAGTATGATTGGGATCATTGTGAGTCAAGTGAGCGGGTGGATACATGGGTTCCACAGTATCTAACTACTTTATCTTTGACACTCTCTATAAGAAATGATGAAAAGGACACTTCAGTTGAGTATGACCATCTTTCAGATCTTCTGAAGGTAGGATATGTTTTTGCAATGGTTGCACCACAGGGGAATGATGAGAGGTCAGATTATTGGTTAGTAGGTTGTGTATGAGGTAAACAGAAGCTTGTACAACTGATGACAGATGGTGATGGGTTCACATATCCTATTGGTTTAGTTGTTGTTGCAGGAACATGGCTACAAACATACATGATTAGAAAGAATGGAATTCATGCATTTGAAGAATATGAGAAGCACCAAACTATTCTCATGTATTCACACCTTGTTATAGCAACAAATGTCAAGTTGTCAAAGCATCAAGGAAGACCAAAGAAAAAAGAACTTTGGACTATTAGTATTGCTGATCATGAAGCACTATTGGAGACCCTAAAGCAAAGATATGACCCTTTAGGAACACTTGACTACGTAATAAGTTAACTTAGTGCATTGTTTTCTAAGTTCGTTAAGTTTAATTTCAATACATTAATTTCACCTTTCTTAGATTGTATTTTGAGTCAATAAACTTGGTTTTGTATGTGGATTGTAACTTGTGTAGGAGCACCTATGAAGATGCCTACGATCACCATGGATCTAATCAGAGATAGAAGAACAAAAGGATCCTTAATGGTTAATTTAGATCTTTTGAAGCCTATAATGACAATTTCTAACAATCAATTTGATTTAAAAGTTAAATGTTTTAGAATTCTTGATAAGGACTTATGGCCAAAATCATGTATGCATGGCCAATAGTGCCAAGAAGGGATCTTACATGTCATTTCCTTATGTCATTTGCATGGTTTGCATTCTTACATGTTTGATTGTTGTTTCTAATGCTTTAAGGATATTATTTTTTATCATTTCAAACAATCTATAGAAGTTAAACCTCAAACATAATAAGCTTCACAATTCAAATTTCAAAAGCTTAATCATGATTAGTTTCACAGTTCAAATTTCAAACATACCACTAATAGTCATTGCAACGAAATTGGGTCAAGAAAAGAAGTGCGCATGCTTTTCCATTTGGTTGTTCTCTTGTTTCAGAATGCAAACCTAATTATTTCCACTATAGACAAGGACATCTTCCCAAGGACTACTTACTCAATTTTTAAAATACAACTACTTACGAGATCTACAATAACCTCTCTCAATTTTGGGTGATTCAACTTTGTTTTCATTTGGTAAGATGATCTCAGTCGATGCCAAAACTTGCACTGAGGGTCAGTTGAAAGTGGCTCAGCAGTGTATCTTTCAAACCATCTGACATTGCATTGAACCATCTAGTCCATAAGCTTCGGTTGACTGGGTAAATGCTAGTGACAACCCCATTCCACCCAGGGAGTCACTGGAAAGCTCACGACCATGTTGGACCCAAGTGACCCTAAGGTGCACTAAGCATGATTGCGAAGTGATCTTCCAGGGCTCGTATCTCAAACCTCATGAGAGGTATCGACAAGACATCAAGTGCTACAAGATTGTGTTTCTGAGGTCTACAATAACCTCTCTCAGTTTTGGGTGATTTGACTTTGTTTGCATTTGACAAGATGATCTTAGTCGATGCCAAAAATTGTAGTGAGGGTCAATTGAAAGCAACTCAATAGCATATCTTTCAAACCATCTAACATTGCATTGAACCATCTACTCCATCAGCTCTAGTTGGCTAGGTAAATTCTAGTGACAACCCCATTCCACCCACGGAGTCAACGGAATGCTTGCAACCATGCTCGACCCAAGTGACCCCAAGGTGCACTAAGCACGATTGGGCAGCAATATTTTGGGGCTCGTATCTCAGACCTCGTGAGAGGTATTGAAAAGTTGTTAGGTGCTATAGGATTGTGTTTCCAAGGTCTACAATAAGCTCTCTTAGTTTTGGGTGATTCGACTTCATTTGCATTTGGCAAGACGATCTCAGTCGATGCCAAAACTTGTAGTGACGGTTAGTTGAAAGTGGCTCAGCAGTGTATCTTTCAAACTATCTGACATTGCATCAAACCGTCTACTCCATTAGCTCCAATTGGCTAGGTAAATGCCAATGACAACCCCGTTCTGCCTACAGAGTCACTGGAACGCTCGCGACCACGCTCGACCCAAGTGACCCAAAGGTGCACTAAGCATGATTGGGCAGTGATCTTACAAGGCTCATACCTCAGACCTCATGAGAGGTATCAACAAACCATCTAGTGCTATGGTATCATTTTTTTTAGGTCTACAATAACCTCTCTCAGTTTTGGGTGATTTGACTTCGTTTGCATTTGGAAAGATGATCTTAGTTGATGCCAAAACTTGCATTGAGGGTCAGTTGAAAGTGGTTCATCAATGTATCTTTCAAACCATCTGACATTGCATCAAACCGTCTACTCCATCAGCTCTGATTAGCTAGGTAAATGCTAGTGACAATCCCATTTGGCCTATGGAGTCACTGGAATGCTCGCAACCATGCTTGACCCAAGTGACCCCAAGGTGCACTAAGCACGATTGGATAGTGATCTTATGGGGATCATATCTCAAACCTCGTGAGAGGTATTGAAAAGCCATTAGGTGCTACAAGATTATTTTTCTGAGGTCTACAATAACCTCTCTTAGTTTTGGGTGATTCAACTTTGTTTGCATTTGGCAACACTATCTCAATTGATGTCAAAACTTGCAGTGAGGGTTAGTTGAAAGTGGCTTAGTAGCATATCTTTCAAACCATCTGACATTGCATCAAATCATCTACTCTAATGGCTCCAGTTGGCTGAGTAAACGCTAGTGACAACCCCATTCCACCCATGGAGTCACCGGAACACTCGCGACCACGTTCGTCACAAGTGACCCCAAGGTGCACTAAACACAATTGGGTAGTGATCTTCCAAGGCTCATATCTCAGACCTCGTAAGAGGTATCGACAAGCCGTCAGGTGCTATGGGATTGTGTATCTTTCAAACCATCTGAAATTACATCAAACCATCTGCTCTAACGGCTCTAGTTGGCCGAGTAAATGCAAGTGGCAACCTCATTCTGCCCATGGAGACACTAGAACACTCGCGACCACGCTTGACCCAAGTGACCCCAAGGTGCACTAAGAATGATTGGGTAGAGATCTTCTGAGGCTTGTATCTCAAACCTCATGAGAGGTATGAGGTGCTACAAGATTTTGTTTCTGAGGTCTACAATAACCTCTCTCCATTTTGGGTGATTCGACTTCATTTATATCTGGCAAGACGATCTCAGTCGCGACCAAAACCTACAGTGAGGGTTAGATGAAAGTGACTCAGTAGCGTATCTTTCAAACCATCTGATATTAAATCAAATCATTTTCTCCATCGACTCCATTTGGTCGGGTAAATTCCAATGACAACCCCGTTCCACCCATAGAGTCATCGGAACGCTCATGACCACGCTCAACCCAAGTGACCCCAAGGTGCACTAAGCATGATTGGGAAATGATCTATCAAGGCTTGTATCTCAGACCTCATGAGAGGTATCAATAAACCATTAGGTGCTACGGGATCATGTTTCTAAGATCTAGAATAACCTCTCTTAGTTTTGGGTGATTTGACTTCATTTGTATTTGGCAACAAGATCTCAGTCGATGCCAAAACTTGCAATGAGAGTCAGTTGAAAGTGGCTCAGTAGTGTATCTTTCAAACTGTATGACACTACATCCAACCATTTTCTCCATCAGGTCTGCTTGGCTGGGTAAACACCAGTGATAACCCTATTCCACCCACAGAGTCACCGAAACACTCGCGACCACGCTCGACCTAGGTGACCCCAAGGTGCACTAAGCAAGATTGGGTAGCCATTTTCTAGGGCTTGTATCTCAGACCTTGTGAGAGGTATCAATAAATTGTCATGTTCTACAGGATCATCTTTTTGAGGTCTATAATGACCTCTCTCAGTTTTGGGTGATTTGACTTCATTTGCATTTGGCAAGATGATCTTAGTCGATGCCAAAACTTACAGTGAGGGTCAGTTGAAAGTGGCTTAGTAGCGTATCTTTCAAACCATCTAACATTGCATCAAACTGTCTACTCCATCAGCTCTGGTTGGCTGGGTAACTACTAGTGACAACCCCATTCCACCCATGGAGTCACCGAAATTCTTGTGACCATGCTCGACCCAAGTGACCCCAAGGTGCACTCAGCATGATTGGGAAAAGATCTTTCAGGGCTCATATCTTGAACCTCGTGAGAGGTATCAACAAGTCATTAGAGGCTATGGGATCATGTTTCTAAGGTCTACAATAACCTTTCTCAGTTTTGGGTGATTTGACTTCATTTGCATTTGGCAAGATGATCTTAGTCGATGCCAAAACTTGCAGTGAGGGTCAGTTGAAACAGGCTCAGTAGTGTATCTTTCAAATCATCTGACATTGCATCAAACCGTCTTCTCCATAGGCCTTGATTGGTCGGGTAAATGCCAGTGACAATCCCATTCCGCCCACAAAATCACTGGAACACTTGCGACCATGCTTGACCCAAGTGACCTAACAGCACAAGTGCTACATTTCTCTATGCATTTAGTAAACCCCA
This sequence comes from Chamaecyparis obtusa, assembly GCA_027943335.1. Taxonomy (NCBI): domain Eukaryota; kingdom Viridiplantae; phylum Streptophyta; class Pinopsida; order Cupressales; family Cupressaceae; genus Chamaecyparis; species Chamaecyparis obtusa. Next base: position 136,320 of record BSBK01004741.1, read on the forward strand.
ATATGATGAGTTATATACATAATATTGAAACAATGTAGTACTAAGTGGCTCAAGTGAGTATATATAATGATATGAAACATAAGAACATAGAAAATCTATAGAAGTTAAACCTCAAACATAATAAGCTCCATGAACAGGGTATTCCAGAGTAAAGAAAAACAAATGTAACTTCAACAAGATATAATTTAAATCATAGTCAAGATATAACTTCACCATTCAATTCCATTAACATGAATAATAAATATGTATACAAAAGATGACGCAAATATAACATAAAAATGAACATGTTCTATATATAGGAAGTATCAAATGTATCAAAAGTGTCTCCATATACAAATATGGCACATGCCATTTCAAAATGTCTACAAAATCAAATTTTCAATGTTTACAATGTGGCATATGTGCCATCTCAAAATGTGCCAAGTGGCATGTCTAAATGACCCCAAAACTAAAACTACATCCTATGCCATAGGGGGATCATCAAAATGTAGCCTCTTTGAAGAAGTGCTAGGCTCTGATTGATCCTACAACAAAAATGAGTTCAAACCCAAGTTAGATTGCTTACATTATATGATATATATATATATATATATATATATATATATATATATATATATATATATATATATATATATATATATATATATATATATATATATATATATATATATATATATATATATATATATATATATATATATATATATATATATATATATATATATATATATATATATATATATATATATATATAATTCAAACACTAATTTAATTAAAATTATAACTGAATACAAATATTTGTACCTAGCCTCTCGGTTGCCTACCACGATCAAGTGTCCTAGCATAAGTCCTTAGTAGTGAAGGGACCATGCCAACAATACCAACTCTAACCTATAAATATATATTTGCAATAATAAGATTAGTAGAGTGGTGCAACATAGAGTAATAATTCTACAAAATAGGACATGATTTGAACTAAAATTAAAACTTACATCTGGTGATCCCTCCTCTAGAATAGTGGGTTGGCTCAACAAAGATATGAAAGATTCTTGTGGGCCCTCCCTCACACTAGGAGTAACCTATGAGAGTAAAAATATTATGAATTATATATAAATTTACTTCATCGTAACAACCCTAGTTACAAAATACAAATAAAAATATGTAAAAGTCTACGTACAATCAGACTATCACTCTGAATTGAGATGCCTATCAGCCTAGGCTCCCGAACCCGTGTCGGAACATCATCGATAGCCAAACCCTATACAATAAATTCAAGTAAAATATTTATTACGTACACACAAGTGGCATACATATTCATGCATAATTAATCTTAAATAATTAATTACCTTTCCTTTTTCGACATCTGATGAAGGAACCCCCCCTGTGCCCCCCACTGACATCGGTTTTAGTCTACAAGAGTACAATAAGATGACAATATATTAGTAAATGTATGAATTTTATTGCTCTAATTGATAGAGATTTAAGCATGTACAACAAATGATATAAAAAACACTAATGGGTACATAATTTATAATCTATCATATAGGCATCAAGGCCAAATGAAATGGTCGACGCTATGGACTCATCCACCTGTCTCAACTCCTCCTGTGTCATCAACTGAACATAAATGGAAAAAATATATATACATAAGTGCATGCAATCATTAAAACTAATATAAATGAATAAATTAAATAAGTCATGTGACAAATTTATTTATAATGTTTACTCTTACTATATCAACATGAGTCCATGGCTCTGGGTATACCTCCTGAGCACTCTCATGAGATGTAGATTCTCCATGAGGTGTTGCAGCCTCTGTAGCTGCATCTCCTATATCCTCCTCATCAATAACATACTGATATTTATCAACATCAGTAAGTGGTTTGAGGTGAATATTCTTGCATATAATGCAAATATGGGGCTCGCGTACATGCAAACTCCAACGAGATGTCGATGCGTCATCATCATCCACACCAGGAGGCAACACTGACCTGGTCTACATGATCAACTGATCACTCAGCAAATGAATGGCCCTAATAGTTTGTGAGGCAGCCTCTGCAATGATATCAAGATGCTGCAATCAAGGAGGGGGTGCGAAATCAGTGGGGGGGACAAAGGTAGTGGCCTTTTTGCCCTGGGCAAATGGCCTATTTTGAGGAGCTCCTCCGCCTACACCCATGTTGGGCCTCATACTCCAATAATCAACATGGTAACCAAGCACAAACTCAGCATACAATTTTTTTATGAAATAAAATGGGACCTCCAAATTGCTATGGGGTGGTTTATCAAAAACCATCCACCAGCGATCCCAAAAGTGTGTGCACATTGCTTCAATTGTGCACCATTTTATTGATAATTTGGGCTTTTTGGGGTCAACTTGTATTCCATTTTTAGGATTGAAAAAAAGGGTGGCTATATCTTCCTTACTTATATTAAGGGTTGCAATCCCATCATGGTCAAGCCCATCATCAAATTGGGTGTGCATATCATCATGCTAATGAAGAGTAGCATTATGTTGCTGCGTGAGTGTGTCAATATTTTCAACAATTGTAGTTAGTGTGGCAAGCATGGGACCTAATGTAGGTATATTTTCATATGTGTTTTGGAAACCTCATATTGTGTTCAAATTATCTTGTATCAAATCTTCTAAAGATCGAGGGTTTTGACATGGGGGATTGTTTTTAGAATCGTTATTTGGTGAGAGAGGGTTATTTTCTTCATTATTGCCAGCCATGCCTGATTAAATAAAAAACCAATCTAATTTCATATATTATTTCAAATATAAATAAAAAACCCTATTTCAACAAAAAGACAACATTTGGCACGAAAATGAAATAAAATAATCAAAATATACAAATAATTTACTTATCGAATATGCTAGGTAGTCAAATTTGTTGTTGCCAAAATCATATACCCAAAAATATATTGTGTATGTGATATTTCAAGCTATTTTCCCAAGGAAAAATGTGAAAATAAATGAGGAAAAGGGCTCGTGGGTTTCAAATTTATGCCACAAGTGTCATGTACCTAATATGGTATCGGGTACCCGATTAGGCCTATGCTTTGGTGGTAGGTTTGCCCAGGTGTATTGACACCTAGGCCTACTAAAAAGTCAACAAGCATTTTCATGCGATTTTGGATGACTGGAAAGTGAATATTTTTCACATCACCACTTTTTGGCCCCTCATGATCTTGCACATACCCTTTAAAGTTTGGCTAATATATTATCCAAAAACTAACAACATATAAAAAAATTATTGTAGAGAAATATTCACAAGGGAGGAGCACCAATTAGGTATCTGAAAGTAATCCAATAGATATAAAAATATTATTCATAACCTTCATTTTATGCACCTAATATGTATGAAATATGATACATGAAATCATAAAAAAATATTACAAACCTATAGGATTAGACCACCAAAAATGTGGTGCCTATGTTATCTCTAATCCAAGATGCACTATGATATGCTAAAAAATACACCAACATGTGTAACTCCCTTTTTTAACTCATTTATGTGTCCTATATGTCTTCATATTTCCTATTTTATGATACCCAACTTTCAAAGGCAATAACTTTTGAACAAGGTGACCTATTTATGAACTGTTTTAAGAACTAGAAAGCTCGTGATATGATCTCTCAAGCTATAACCTACTATACAAGCTAGAGATACTTCAAGGTCATTTTGGAGCCTCTAAGGCATTCAAAATTAAATTTAAAACTTTCATTCACAAATTTTTCAAATGAAAATATAAAGATCTTAAAACCTAAACATAATCTTCCAATGTGAATTTATTAATGAGCCTACTATCTCTTCTAAAGCTTTGGAAAAATAAAAACAATTCGTTCTCAAATAAAAATTTATAATCTACAACAATGATGATTAGAATAGAAATATTACCTTTTTAGGGTGGAGGCTAAATATAAAGTAAATACTAAGTAGATAAGATTATACTTGAAGCTTGATAATTTATTTGAATATAATTGTCTTTTAATAGCTCCCTCAAGTGTTGATGGAACATGTCACATGAAAAAACAAGATCAATCATAAATCTTCCTCACATGATGATTGTCTCAACATACATTGTTTCTTGATGTTAAGATGTGTAAATAATTTCTCTAGGATGTGTTAAAAGTAATTGATGCATTAAATGCATTAGGAAAGATGCTCTTATATAGTGCTCCCAATGTACTCGATAAATTAGGTCAGCCTCAAATTTTCATATTCAAGTATTGAGATCAATTGACAACTAGAAAGAACCAACACACTAACAAGTTCAAATTAGGCTCCAATATGGGGTGACTATGGTTCCTAGCAATGTAGTATAGTAGGAATTGGATTCCTAGCACACTATGTGCTTTGGATAGCTTATAGTATTGGATTTAATCATATCAAGAATAGATGACTAAATTTTGGTAGTAATTGGGATTAAAATATCCCTTCGAAAGAGATATGGAGACACACACTAAGGCTACAACCCAAAAACAAGTCTAAACTTGTAAGGTTTCATAATTTACAAAACTATAAGCATGAGAAGCCATTAGTTACTCTATTCTTCTTATGTTATTGCTAATATAGAGAAATAATTTATGAAAGTCATAGAAATATAACATTAAAAAATATGCACTTGTTCTTAGATAACAATAAAGGAATGCTTGAAAGAGGAAGAAATGTGAATTTTTTGCTCACGTTATTAGTCTTTTGGTTTATCTCACAAAATTTTTTAGAAACATAATATGAAATGACAATGATATAATTAATTAGCCAATTAATTAAATGATAAGAAAAACCAAATACATACCTAATCAACTAATGAATTTAGTCATATGCAATAAAAATGATGTTCTTTATTAATAGATTAATTATATACAAGAACATAAAAATAAATAGAAATGATTGTTTTTGAGTTTGAAATATAAGTAAATAAATAAGATTCTATGCTTTAAATTTAGAATATGTGCAATGCAAGTAAAGTTGGCCTCACCAAAATGATTATAATAGAAAATGAGATTGTAGCTTATGAAAACTAAGAATGAAATTGTACATACATATCCATTTGGAAAATAAATAGTTCCAGTTACAATATTTATAGGAGAGTAGAATACTTAGAATTATTTTATCTTTTGTGGATACAATGGAAGAGATATTGATATATTGCATTTTAGTTGAATAATAGTAAAACAAAATATTTGAGCAATAAGAATAGATTACCAAATACGAACATAAAAAAGACAGATTTGGAAATATGGCACAAAAAGAAATTTGGATCTGTAAATTGGAGTTTTGAATTCCAAGAATGGATATATATGCTCTTGTCTTAGATGTATGTAGCTTGCAAAAATGTGCAAAACTGTAGTAAGGAGGTCCTCTAGATTTATCTCCGAAAAATATATCCACACAATGTTAGTTATAGTTTTCCAAAATCCTAATCTAGGTGTTTTCACCTACTAAAATAGTTTTAACACTCTTTGATAGTTTCTTTTATCCCTTGTTATAATTTTTCTATTGAATCTAAATCAAGAGATATAATAATAGTGGTAGAAAGATTGTGTTATAGGGGTTTTCTTAAGTAAAACCTCATGTTGGTGTTAACCTCCATAACTACTAATGTTGATATAAGGTTGAGATTTTCCTAAAGAGGAAAAAAGGGTAAACAATAATGGAGACTCTAAAATGACAAATATTACCTCAAGTACAAAATTCCTTCCATGAAGTCTCACATAAAGCATGATGTTAGTAGAAAATATTAAGACATGATTTCATTCAATGGAGAAACACACTGTGATTGATCATAATTGTTGTAAATAATTTGTATGCTCAAATGTCTTGCACTTTCATTGAAGATCTACAGTCAATTGATTTGAACATGCTTGATTGAATTTGAAAATTGTGTAGGTTCTAGTTTGAATTTACAGAGATGGTTTTATTTATATGAAACTTACACCTTTTTAAATTTAATTTCTAGGGAAAGTCATCATCAAATGGAGAAATCCTGCAAGTCATAGAGTATATATCAAAACATAGACAAAATTTGTAAGGGTAGGGGAAATAGCCATCGTAGACAAGACATAATATAGCATGAGAATGGTTGGGAATAAAAGATGTATCAAGTTTGTTGAAATAGTCCCAAAAATGAGCACAAGAAGGCACAAATTAGATATAACTTAAAAAATGGGTCCAAAGTAAATTGTATATAGTAAATGGATACAATTTATGACACTTTAATTTCTAATGAAAAATATACTTATATTTAATATAAGTTCACTTATTCTTTCAATTATATAATGTACATAAATGCAATAAACATACCCTACAATTAACTTACAAACAATACATTAATGTTTTGAAATTAACTTGTATGACAATCACCTATTGTATAATAAGATATATTATATAAAAATTGAAAAAGAAGATCTGAACTAAATAATTAACATGATTCATTTACGTGTTCTCTATGATTTCTGTTAGAGATAAAGGTATATACGCCTCGTTTGTAAGCTCATACTACTCCTATAAGCCATCTGCAATTCTATATATAGACCACGAAGAATCAATTTTATATTACTTTCTTTAAGACTTCAAATATTAAAACCATTGAACTGATAAAATATGAGAAAAACCAATAATAAACATAGCCTGACATCTTTTTTAGTGCTATATCCACCATCTGAAGTCATGTGATAGGCTCCCTGGAATTACAATTGAAATACCATCATTGCACACCTCCAACTGTCGTCAACTGCCCACGTGTCTCCCCACTGATTTGCATTGTATTCCATACTCTACTTTTAATTCCCAAACGACAAACTTTTGTCGATTCCGTGTTAAATAATAGCAAACGTGAGAAATGCATTCTGAATCACAATACAAGAGCTCATCTTCTTCCCTCTTAACCTGCTCTTCTCTGTGCCGCCCATTAAAATACTGAAAAACAGTTGAGAATGGTTGTTCGCCCCTTTTTTGACCTTGCAAATTGCAGTAGAGTCGGTTGGAATTAGATTCTTAAATGTCTTGCCCAACATCTTTCCTTTTTTGGCATATTCAGGCATCACAATGAAACGTCTGGGTAACGGTCTTTATGTTATATTGTTTTCTGATTAAATTGAGTGTATTGGAGAATTCATATTTTTCAATGATCTATATAATGTTATATTAAATGTATTCTTATTTACATTTTATATTTCTATATATGTTCCAACTGATATAAGTGGTTCATTGTTGCATTGGAAAATGTTTTGAGGTTTAAAGTGTAATTGTTTTTAAATGTAGAAAGCTCTTTTCAAACAACATACTATATATTATCTTTTCTTGCTATTTATAATATTATTATTCTAAATTGAAGATGCTTATTTCTATTATTCAAATTATTAATGATCATTTTTATTATTTTATTATTTCAAATTTCCAACAAAATATAGATTCGTTTAAATATTGAAAATTCAATTAATTTATCAAATTAAACTTTCTACTTCAAAGATTAATCATGTGTATTTTCCTTTTTAATGTGGAATGATACGAGAATGCTATAAACAACAATATTTGACTGATTAGAAAGTTTAAATGAAAGAAAATCAATTCATTTTAGAAAATAATAAGTTATCATATAAAATTAAAATTTATTATTATGTAAAATTATACTATATATGTTCTTGAATTTAGAATTTTTTGTATATAAATAAAAGATAGGTACAATCATTATGCTAAATTTTGAAAATTGAATTATCAATTTATACTTTGATTTGTCAATTGTTTTCCTTTATTACTATTTCATAAAGTAATAATAAACAGATTTATTAAACATTTAATATTTTTTTAATTTATTTCATTAGTATTTGAGATAGACAAATATCCTATCTATTTGTTTAATAAGGAGCAACTTCACTTGTAGACCTATCTAAGAAGATCATTAATAATTTTAAAATAATTTACACATATTTTTTGATGCATATTTAAGAATAGAAAACCTTGCAATAATTTTTTTAATATGTTTAATGAAAGTTGAAATAAAATTTAAACAATATTATATTTAAAAATCTTATTATATTGTATTTCAAATATTTTCTTGTTTCCGTGAAAAATAAAATTGTTATGAAATTTTAAAGAAACACAAGCATGATGATATGTGCCTATGTTGGATAAAAATATTATTATTTTTAATTGGATAAAATAAAAAATCAATCTTAATTTGTTATTATAAATAATATTGAAATAAAATATTGTTGGTGTAATTAAATATTCCTAATTACACTTTACTTAATCTTACTTAGGATAATGCATTGCATAGTAGTTAGTGATTGAGATACCTAGGAGTGTGCACACCTCATTAAGCACATGGTGTAGGAGAAATTTCATTTTTGGTGTGATAGTTGTCTTCACATACCTCGTTGTGTGTGAGATCCACCTTTCGTGCTCTTATCGCATTATCATCCTAATCCATTGCACATACTTTATTACATAATCGAGGATGATCCACATTTGGTGGACATGTGATTACACCTAGCATAGGTGATAACTTATCAGCCCCTTATCATTCTCTCTTGTCACCTTTCCTATATAAGGAGGCCTATTATGTAATAATCAATCAATCATTCAAGGTTAATTCATTAGATCATTCAATATCCATCGTTGCATTCATATTATCTCTCTTGTGCTTTTTTTTAACCTCTAGATCCTTGGTTCAATATTTACTATTTGCAAATTCTTACATGGTATCAGAGCCATTCGAGTGTTTTGATTAGCCAATTTGAAGAGATCTTGATGCAAGCTTTGAAGGTCCAAATCTTAGATCTGAGAACCAGCATGTGATAAAGGCATCTTAGAGAAAATCTGACCTCACCATTGCATCCGAGAGCCTGTTTCGGTTAAGATTGACTATAAACTCACCTATATTCGGTGAAAGTCAAAATTGAGGTAAATTTTTTTTGCAAATCGGACCGTATGGCCCAATCTACCCTCTTTGGTATGATTTTTCAAAAATAAAATATTTTATTAATTCTGTCCTATTTTAAAAAATTTTATTTCTATTTCTGTAAAATTTTTGTTATCGGGCCTAGTATGTGCCCTCCAATCATTAAACGTGACAGAGAATATTTTGCTTTTATACGGCATCGAGTACAGCTTCATACATTAGTGACAAGCGACAAGTCAATTCGGATGCGCGCACTTGGCTAAAGCCAAAGCCCAACCACGATAGGAGCCTTTGCTTTTGTTTACTTTCGGGGCAGCTACATATATTAAGGGCTAAATATCCCCAACATGCCCCATGTGGGATTAAAACTTCCCACCTCTGCTAATCCACCTCCCGCAAGACTAGTCTCTACCACCGGTCAGCGTAGGTCTTTTGTAGGCCACCTCACCACTGCTCAACCATGCAGCGTCCTTTGATCACCCGCTTCGTTAGCGCCACTGCAACGCATGTTTGACCACACGGGCTGCCCAGTCAACTGCACACCACCACATGGTGGTCTCCACCTGCACCACATGGACCCCTGCAAGCAAAGACACGCACAACCCCTGCCAACTCAAACCTCCACGCAGGCCGCCACATTGAATCCTCCAGCATCTTAGATAGGGACATGTGTCACGACAACCACATCACCATAGGTGATGTCATTACCACTACAGCTACCTTATCACCCACACGTAGCTTGACATGGACCTATACAAATGATCCAGTCAACTGCCACGTCAGCTAGGGGCTCTATTTTTTGCTGACATCATCACGTCTCTGAGCCTAAATTTGATGACAGTCTAGTCATCAAAATAGGGCAAATTGGGTTTCTTTTACAGCTGTATGACCATCAAATTTAACCCCATGTATCACTGACATCAGTAGGGTTTGTAATTCTCTACCCTCACCATATGCAGTTTTGATTTGACAATCCAACTTTGGGAGGCCATAACTTGGTCGTCCGAGCTCCAAATCGGGTGCAATTTTTTTTGAAATTGGGTAGAATTTCCTGAAGAATCCATTGGTGATGTTGATTTTTCATTTTGGAGGCCTGATTTATCATAAATTGTAGATTTTGTTGACTGTTCCTGTCTGTTCTTGATTTCTGCAACTTCCAGGGCTTCGTTTGGGCACATACGGTAACATTTTGAGGTGAATTTTTTTTTGAAAGTGCATGATTTTTCATCTAATTTCCAGATCTACAATCAAATTTTAGTGATTTTGAGTAGACATATCACTTTCATAAATAGGTCATTTTGGGGCTATCTTTGCACTTGGTTAATCCTTGGATTTTAGTTTTCTGATGTGCATCAGTCATTTGAAGGAGTTATCAGTAGTTATCAGTCATTATTTGGTGTTAATATGGATAATGCAAAGGTTAAAATCCTCACTCCTTATAACTACAATAAATGGAAATTTTTTTTAAGTGATCATTTATTGAGTCTTGGATTGCTTAGAATGACTCTTGGGCAGGATCAAGAACCTCAACCATGTGTTGCAGAAAGGCGAAAATGGTTTGATTGAAGGGATAAAGCACTTGGCTCTCTTAGATCATCCATCTCTCATGACTTGCAATTTCATATTGCATCTTGCACACATCCTCATGATGCTTGGGTCACATTGGAAGGATTCTTTGGTAGGGTATATGCACAAAGATGGGGGAGCAAAAAGATGCCACTTTTCTTTTTGGCCCCCCATCGCACATAGTGCGTATGCACTAAAGCACGTGTGCGCTATAGCGCGCACGCCCTATGGCTTGGGTTGCCCGAGCCTTAGGCTTGGGCAATCCAAAACAAAGCGCGTGCACGCTATAGCGCACACGCGCTTTGAAAAAGCCAATATAAATGGCAAACACGGGTTTGAGAAAGCCCAAAACTCATTTTGCTTTCTCAAACCCATGTGTGCAGTGAAGAAAACCTCCCAAAGCGCGCACGCCTTCCACCTGCTGCTATTATTTTCCTTCATCCATTGATCAAATGGCTCCACCGCGTCAACGAAGTCGATTGAGAAGAAGAGGTAAGTGTTTCTACAACTTATGCCTCTTATTTGTTTTAAAATTTTAGTTTTTTTGCAATTTATTTTGCTTTAATTTTATTTTGTTTAAATTCTTTGTATAGTGAAGATTTTAAAATGTAATTTTTTTAATTTTCAAGAAGAAATAATCTCCCTCCACCAAACCCTCCACCAAACACTCCTCCAAACCCTCCATCTCCTCATGAAGAACAAAATGAACCTGAATTGCCTCCTCCAACAATTGAGAAACCTCCTCCTGGAACCCAAGAAAATTTGATGAACCAAATTGAAAAAGGGCAAAAAGAATTAGAATCTTTAATTAGTAGGTTAAAAGATTCTAGAGGTACAAATCCGGGATGGGAAAGTCTTGCAAAATCATTAGAAACAATCTTGACCCACGTAAGCATGGTTAGTGGGCAACTTAATATATGGTAGGATAAAAGAGAAGAACAAAAAAGATATTATGCAAATAAATTATCTTATGCCGACATAAAGAAGAAAAAAATCACAAAAGATGACATTTGTTTGCTATTTAAAAAACCAGGGGACGCAAATACTCTTAGAACTACAACAAAGAGGTTCCCAATTCATTGGTGCACAAATGAAGACATTAAAAATAATTTTTGGGATAGATGGTGGATGGTCTTTGATGCGCCTCCTTGTAACAATCATGAAGTTCCTATATATTTCTTGAGGAAACTCTATTGTGAGTTTGTACTCAAAGAGGTGCCAAATTATTTTGACATTCTAGATTCTCAGGGTAGAGGAGGGGGGTCATCATTTGATCGAGAAGGGGCACATTGTGACCCTAATGCACCCAGGCCTGTTATTGGCAAGCCACAAGTAGATCATGTTAGTATTCCTTCTGCTGTGAAGGAACATGTAGAGACAGACACACTAGGCACAATTAGTGCTCTAACACAGACTCTCATTCAGTGTGCCACTCCTTTAGTTGAGGGTGACCATGGTCAATCCTCGAGGGGCCATATTTTTCGGTCATGTGGATGCTTGTGCACATATGGTACTGGCGAGAGAGAGGAAGATGATCCTGGATTTATTACTTATAGATTTCTAAATATGACATTTGGCATTGACACACAGGTAAATATTTCCAAGTTCATGAAATTGCTTTGATCATATTTCATTTATAAAAGAATAACTATTTAATTTGTAGTATCTATTGTTTATGATGAAAATTCAGGGCAAGAGTGTTAGTGACAGTGATGGTGGTAGTGGAAGTGGCAATGATCCTAATGTCCCCTTTTACACTTCACCACCACACACCCGAGGACGTGGTGGAACCTTCACAGAGGTATCATTTACTCATTAGTAGGGTTGTAAAAAATATATGTAATCTTGATAACTACATAATTTAATTTTTTTGTTTCATTTTCAGCTTTTGACATCAGAGACTCCTCCTTCTGTCTGTGATACTTTGGATCGTGGAGTAGCTACAGTAGTAGCTAGTTCTGAAGCACTGACTGAGGTATGAAAGAGATCACTTAACTTTAATTTTTATTTTAATAGTTTGTATTGAATTTTATAATGATATCCATGTATGTATTTTAATTATTATTTTGATCATTTTTGTAGGGACTTATGACTCCAGATCGCCAGCATGCACCTTCTGTGGATGAACATAGTGACTATCTGCTAGCGGTAAGCCAATATTCAATTTTATGTCATTGTATAATTGAATTTTGATGTATATTAGTTATCTCTATCTAATTTTATTTTTTATCAGGTCGAGCTACAGAAGAGTCTAGATAGGAGGACGAGTGAGCGCACTTGGAAGACTATGGCATCCACTGCATCTCCATCGACGTGACGATTGAAGACAGCTCAGGATTTGTTTTCTTCCCCTAGTGGGAAAGGACTAGATTAGGGATATGGATTGTATGCCTATATGGCATTAGTGGACATATTTTTTGTATATTGTATTAGTGATATGTTGTACATCCATTTGGCTTTGAGGAAGCCAGTTTTACTGAATATATTCAATGTATGACATTATTGGACATATGTATTTGACTTCATGCCCTACGAATATATATTTTTTATGTTTTAGGTATGCAATTCATGTGTTTGGTGTATTGATGTATACCAAATTATGTTTATGTTCATGTCTTTGCTTTGTAAATTTCCCATGCCCTATAGTTATGCTTGTATGTTTAACTTGCTAACTGTGCTACAAATGCCAGTCACTGTCCTCAATAAAAGTCAATTCCTTAACTATAATAATAACAAAAGTAATGAAATGAATGCATAAATGTATAAATATAATATGTAAGAAGCCTAAGTGGCTCTTGTTCTTGCATGATAATTTTTTAAAGAAATTCTAACAAATCCAGATACTAATGCTTCAACAGTTTGTTTATAGCTTGGTTGAAAATTTGATGCAAATAGGTAGGTTAGATTGGGGTTATTTTATGGATAAAGTTTTCTTGGTTTCCTCAAAGGTGTTCCTTACCCAAGTGGCCCCAAGTGCCAATATGCCACTAACCTATCAATCTGACTTCTCCCAACTACCTTACTATTATAGGGATTCAATATGGCTTAAAATATGAATCTAACAATGTTCAAGTGGTTCTTGAAGTCCTACTCCAAGATCTTACCCTCAATCCACACTCTAGGCTCTCTATCCTTGTAGTCTTAACTAGCGAGGTTTTCCCAAATAACTCTTAGTTTTCCCAAAACACTTCCAAAATAAATTACATATTTAGATACCTTTTATGGTTTTACAAAACATATCTCAGAATTAGGTAGGGTTAATTTTGAACACAACCCCCAAAAACTGCTACTCCACTTTCCTTCCTAGACGTAATAGGTCACTTTTACAAAGGAACCCTATTAAAAACTTAACACCCAACCTTGCCACTTTTCACAAAGTGCTAATATGGTCCGAATTAGAGAAATTTGAAGTCAACTAGATCCTGTAGGCTTTCTATACCCAAAAGCCCCAAATTGCTCCCTCTAGGCCTTCAAAACTAGGGCCTTATTAAAAACAACTCAAAACTCATTTTCAGAACTCCTCCTTGTGGATTCACCTTTCATTTGACATATAATTCTTCTATTTCAAATAAAATTATACCCTTGTTAAGGCGGATCCTTTGCTGCTACACTTGTGGCATCAATTTTGTATCATTTTCCCACTCTTCATCATGGTGTACACCCACTAAAACAACTTATCCTCCATCCAAATGGTTAGTAACATCATACATATGTTACATAGGGTCCATTCAATGAAAAATATTATTTAAATTCATTGAATGGCCCATTATATCATCAAAAAGACCAAAATAGAGTTAATTCAATGCACCAAAATGACCACCTACAGCAACTTTCCAAATTTGAAGCAAAAAAGATTATATAATCATTCAATATAGATGAAAAATGATGTTATGATGTTATTATATCACCCACAATTCTGTTTCAAACCCAAAACAATCAAACTTCAATACCGTTTTGGCTTTAGGGACACTAGGCCTAAACCTAGCCTTTAGTTAGAACTCTTTACCAGTGGACTTTCTGACCACTCTGAAGCATGTAGATGGTCCGCATATGACCTAAGGACTCTGAAACAACTCTTATTTTGTTTCTTTTACAACCATAACATAGCAAACTAGACCTGCACGCTAATTTCCTAGGCCTAAACCTAGCTTTTAGTTAAAAATCTTCACTAGTGGACTTCCTAAACACTCCCAAGAATGTAGATGGTCCTCATATGACCTAAGGAGTCTGAAACAAGTCTTGGTTTGTTCCCTTTACAACCATACCATAGCAAACTAGAACTGCACGCCAATTTCCTACACCTAAACCTGGCCTTTAGTTAGAACTCTTCACCAGCGGACTTCCTGACCACTCCCAAGCATCTAGATGGTCCTCATATGACCTAAGGACTCTAAAACAACTCTTAGTTCATTCCCTTTACAATCATCCCATAGCAAACTAGACCTGCACGCCAATTTCCTAGGCCTAAACCTAGTGTTTAGTTAGAACTCTTCACCAGTTCATTTCTTAACCACTTCCAAACATGTAGATGGTCCTCATAGGACCTAAGGACTCTGAAACAACTCTTGATTTGTTTCCTTTAGAATCATTCCCTTTACAACCATACCATAGCAAACTAGACCTGCACGCCAATTTCCTAGGCCTAAACCTAGCCTTTAGTTAGAAATATTCACCAGTGGACTTCTTGACCACTCCCAAGCATGTAGATGGTCCTCATATGACCTAAGGACTCTGAAAAAACTATTGGTTTATTACTTTTACGACCATACCATAGAAAACTAGACCTGCACGCTAATTTCTTATGCTTAAACCTAGCTTTTAAATAGAACTCTTCACCAGTGGACTTCTTGACCACTCCCAAGCATGTAGATGGTCCTCATATGACCTAAGGACTCTGAAACAACTCTTGGTTTGTTCCCTTTACAACCATACCATAGCAAACAAAACCTGCACGCTAATTTTCTTGTAGCCTTCTCAACTTTGATTTTCCACTCTAACTTCTTCACAACTTGGTATCTTGACACAATTAAGATATTTTTAGACACTCATTTAGAAGTTATTTAAGATCCCAAAGCCTTGTTTTCCAACTCCACTCCAACACCACCTAACACTCACCTTGGAGATAGACCTAATTTAATGCAGAGGTGACCGCCGAAAAGTAGTGTGCCCTTCACTTGAGTCCCACAATTCACCAATCACCTGTAATGACTTAAGAGTATTTCCAATCTCTTAAGATGGTATAACACAATAAATTAAGTTAGTTTCTATCCCAATAAACTCCCTTCCCAAAGTTAGACACTTAATCAAAGTTCAATGTCTTTTTGGCTTTAGGGAAACTAGCCCTAAAAGTGACTTATTGTTGAAACTCTTTACCAGTGGACTTCCTTGCCAATCCCAAGCATGTAAATGGTCCTCATTTGACCTAAGGCCTCTGAAATAACAATTGGTTCATTGCCATCAAGATCGTACCATAGTGAACTAGACCTACATGCACTTTTCCTTATCGCCTTCTCAACCTCAATTTTTCACTATAAATTATTCACAACTTGGTATCTTGACACAATCAAGATATTTTTAGATGCCCATTTGGAAGTTATTTAACATCCCAAAGCCTCTTTTTCTAACCCCACTACAGCACAACCTAACACTCACCTTGGACACAGACCTAATTTAATGTAGAGGTGATAGCCGAAAAGTAGTGTGCCCTTCACTTGACTCCCACAATTCACCAATCACCTGTAATGACTTAAGGGTATTCCCAATCTCTTAGGATGGTGTAAAAAATCAATTAAGTAAGTTTCTATCCCAATAAGCTCCTTTCACAAAGTTAGACACTTAATCAAAGTTCAATGTCTTTTTAGCTTTAGGGAAACTAGGCCTAAAAGTGACTTATTGCTAAAACTCTTCACCAGTGGACTTCTTGACCAATCCCAAGCATGTAAATAGTCCTCATTTGACCTAAGGCCTCTGAAATAACAACTAGTTCATTCCCATTAAGACCGTACTATAGTGAACTAGACCTGCATGCACTTTTCCTTGTAGCCTTCTCAACCTTGATTTTCCACTCTAACTTATTCACAACTTGTTATCTTGACACAATCAGGATATTTTTAAACACCCATTTCAAAGTTATTTAACATCCCAAAGCCTTGTTTTCCAACTCCACTCCAGCACAACCTAACACTCACCTTGGACATAGATCTAATTTAATGCAGAGGTGACAGCCGAAAAGTAGTGTGCCCTTCACTTGACTCCCACAATTCACCAATCACCTATAATGACTTATGGGTATTCTCAATCTCTTAGGATGGTGTAACACAGTCAATTAAGTGAGTTTCTATCCGAATAAACTCCCTTTGAAAAGTTAGACACTTAATCAAAGTTCAATATCTTTTTGGCTTTAGGGAAACTAGGCCTAAAAGTGACTTATTGCCGAAACTCTTCACCAATGGACTTCTTGACCACTCCAAAGCATGTAGATGTTCCTCATATGACCTAAGAACTTTGAAACAACTTTTAGTTTGTTACTTTTACAACCATACCATATCAAACTAGACCTGCACACCAATTTCCTAGGCCTAAACCTAGCCTTTAGTTAGAACTCTTCACCAGTGGACATCCTGACCACTCTAAATCATGCAGATGGTCCTCATATGACCTAAGGACTCTAAAAAAACTCGTGGTTTGTTTCCTTTACAACCATACCATAGCAAACTAGACCTGCACGGCAATTTCCTAGGCCTAAACTTGGCCTTTAGTTAGAAATCTTCACCAGTGGACTTCTTGACCACTCCCAAGTATGTAGATGGTCTATATATGACCTAAGGACTCTGAAAAACTATTGTTTTGTTCCTTTTATGACCATACCATAGCAAACTAGACCTGCACGCTAATTTCCTATGCTTAAACCTAGCTTTTAAATAGAACTCTTCACCAGTGGACTTCTTGACCACTCCCAAGCATGTAGATGGTCCTCATATGACCTAAGGACTCTGAAATAACTCTTTATTTGTTCCCTTTACAAACATACCATAGCAAACTAGACCTACATGCTAATTTTCTTGTAGCCTTCTCAACTTCAATTTTCCACTCTAACTTCTTCACAACTTGGTATCTTGACACAATCAAGATATTTTTAGACACCCATTTAGAAGTTATTTAAGAGCCCAAAGCCTTGTTTTCCAACTCCACTCCAACACCACCTAACACTCACCTTGGAGACAGACCTAATTTAATGCAGAGGTGACAACCGAAAAGTAGTGTGCCCTTCACTTGAGTCTCACAATTCACCAATCACCTATAATGAATTAAGGGTATTCCCAATCTCTTAAGATGGTATAACACAATCAATTAAGTGAGTTTCTATCCCAATAAACTCCCTTCTCAATGTTAGACACTTAATCAAAGTTCAATGTCTTTTTGGCTTTAGGGAAACTACGCCTAAAAGTGACTTATTGCTGAAACTCTTCACTAGTGGACTTCCTTGCCAATCCCAAATATGTAAATGGTCCTCATTTGAACTAAGGCCTCTGAAATAACAATTGGCTCATTGCAATCAAGACCGTACCATAGTGAACTAGACCTGCATGCACTTTTCCTTATCGCCTTCTCAACCTCAATTTTCCACTATAACTTATTCACAACTTGGTATCTTGACACAATCAGGATATTTTTAGACACCCATTTGGAAGTTATTTAACATCCCAAAGCCTTTTTTTCTAGCTCCACTACAGCACAACCTAACACTCACCTTGGACACAGACCTAATTTAATGTAGAGGTGACAGCCGAAAAGTAGTGTGCCCTTCACTTGACTCCCACAATTCACCAATCACCTGTAATGACTTAAGGGTATTCCCAATCTCTTAAGATGGTGTAACACAATTAATTAAGTGATTTTATATCCCAATAAACTCCCTTCGCAAAGTTAGACACTTAATCAAAGTTCAATGTCTTTTTAGCTTTAGGGAAACTAGGCCTAAAAGTGACTTATTGCTGAAACTCTTCACCAATGGACTTCCTGACGACTCCAAAGCATGTAGGTGGTCCTCATATGACCTAAGAACTCTGAAAAAACTCTTAGTTTGTTACTTTTACAACCATACCATATCAAACTAGACCTGCACGCTAATTTCCTAGGCCTAAACCTAGCCTTTAGTTAGAACTCTTCACCAGTGGACTTCTTGACCACTCCCAAGCATGTAGATGGTCCTCATATGACCTAAGGAGTCTGAAACAAGTCTTGGTTTGTTTCCTTTACAACCATAACATAGAAAACTAGAACTGCACGCCAATTTCCTACACCTAAACCTGGCCTTTAGTTAGAACTCTTCACCAGCGGACTTCCTGACCACTCCCAAGCATCCAGATGGTCCTCATATGACCTAAGGACTCTGAAACAACTCTTGGTTCATTCCCTTTATAATCATCCCATAGCAAACTAGACCTGCATGCCAATTTCTTAGGCCTAAACCTAGCGTTTAGTTAGAACTCTTCACCAGTAGATTTTCTGACCACTTCCAAACATGTAGATGGTCCTCATATGACCTAAGAACTCTGAAAAAACTCTTGGTTTTTTACTTTTACAACCATACCATATCAAACTAGACCTGCACACCAATTTCCTAAGTCTAAACCTAGCCTTTAGTTAGAAATCTTCACCAGTGGACTTCCTGACCACTCCAAAGCATGTAGATGGTCCTCATATGACCTAAGGACTCTGAAAAAACTCTTGGTTTGTTCCCTTTACAACCATACCATAGCAAACTAGACCTGCACGCTAATTTCCTATGCCTAAACCTGGCCTTTAGTTAGAACTCTTCACCAGTGGACTTCCTGACCACTCCCAAGCATGTAGATGGTCCTCATATGACCTAAGGACTCTGAAACAACTCTTGGTTTGTTCCTTTTACAACCATACCATAGCAAACTAGACTTGCATGCCAATTTCCTAGGCCAATTAACCTTTAAAACCTCACAAATCTAACGTAGCAATTTGTCACTATCTAGGTGAACCCTGTGACCTAAGGTATCTTAGGCTTATAACTTTGCCAAAAGATCCTTGATCACACATTAGGATTTCAAACCAAAATTAGGATGATCTATACATATCCATCCTATTTATTACAAACACTAACAAAGCAACACAAATTTCTACTAGTGGAAGGTGCCCTGCACCATACTTGGCCTAGTCAAAAAGTCAGAGAACTCCATTTGATCTTTGAATAGGACTAATTCCTTGAGTTGATTCCAAGTTACTTGTTGAATCCTCAAGTTGAGTTAGCGTATTTAAGGTGATAGTGGAGAGCTCTACATCAAGATGAAAGGAGAGAATGAAGTAAAGGATGGTCATTAAATGCTACAAACTTCTCGTTATACATACGGGGTAATGCATGAGCAATTTACAATCCACCCAATTTACAATGCTATATAAATTTGACATGTTATGATATTTTGTATCTCCATTTAGTCCAATGTACCAATTGGGTCTGCCCTACCCTTGATTGTCTCAAGTATTGCCTCGTGGTCTGACTCAAGAACCTTCCAAAGAGTTTTATTTTGCGATCTTCCCCCATATCTGATTAACTGGACATTTGATGCAACGATGAGGTTTGAATAATGAAGAATCTTTCTGTGTGTCTCCCAATCCTCAAACAACCACAACCTAGGGTTCTTCATAGCATACCATCTAAGCCATGTACCAGTTACAACCACTGCTCCTATAGGGTATTCCAATTCTTCACCATCGATAACTGAGTGATCTAGTTTCTTTTTTGCCTCTACACAATGACACAAATAATAATCTGTCCCTTCTTCATTGTCTTCAGGTGCAATAACAGCAAAAACATGGCCTGTAATGATATAAACATAATGAGGACATTAGTTTACTAAATATTTATGATAAAGTACTAAATTTGAGATTATTTGTATGTGGAAAATACTGACCTAGTTGTACTAGATCAGATAAGCAATCAAAGTCAATGGATGATTGCATTTTTGTCAGTTGTAGTGATTCATGGGGATGATAGGAGGCAAGTGGACTCAAACTATGTGTATACCATTCGTCAACCCATTCCTTTGACTCACACCCATCCCAATCTTCATCTACACATGATGAACAAAAGCACGCCATATGTCATGTGTGGATACTCCATGAACCTACATTACAACTTCTAAAAGAGTGTAGCTCACTCGATCCTGTCAATGTACAACAATCCTCATATGGTGCAATGTTAGTTTCATCCATAAACCAAAAAAATCTATGAACCATAGACTCACCTTCATTACCTGGACCCATTGTAGCATTACACCATTGGACAATACATCTCACATCTGACAATGTTGCTTTCTCTGTGTACTTTAATTCTTCACGTGCTAAAGCTCTTTTAATACATGCACCTGCGCCATCATGCTCTCCCTTTCCATGATCGGCCTCTGTGAAATTCCACATATATTGAATTCCAGTAATCTTATGCATCCTACAGAACCAATAAAACATCTGTGAATTCTTGAATTGGGATGCACAATTATCTGACCAAATGATATGTCGATGATATTTTATGCCCCTATTTGCCAAATGACCATAAAATAGTTGAAAGCAACCATGTACAAACTCTGTAGAATGTGAGTGATCATCGCTGATATAAAAATGATACTCCCTCAATATCTTCCTATTCTGCTCTGTACTGTCTGGTGCATGCATGAATGTGATATGAACAAATATAGCAACCTGTTGAGAGCTATAATACTTTGCTTGCACCTCATTCTGTGGTTGTAGTGTGTAGTTCTCTGCAAATTCCACAACTAAAACAATGGTTTCAAGTGGGAATGTGTCCTTGCACAACTTGAATTGCATATCTAACCATCGTGCTCTATGTTATGCCTTGCATACTCATAAATAACTTTTTTACAAGAAATGTCCATGAACTGATACATTGGAATTTTTTCAATTACTAAATCACATCTTTTAGCCTCTTTTCCATCTTTTAGATTGTATGTCACGGTCTTATATTTTCCAAATTCCACTATTTCATTACCGATTGCATGCGTACTCTCCATATGTTGATAAATTGGCAAATGTCGCAAACCTCCGCAATCTATGCATGTACCATTCAAGCATGAGAGATTGTAAAATTGTTGACCATCCACTCTTTCACATAAAATGGTAGATATTAATTTCCTTGAAGATCTAGGTGGGACATTTATGTTACAATCCTGCAAAACATTGTTAGAGTGCAAAGCTACACATATATTCCTATAAACTTCAAAATGGTTAGAAAATTCAATATGTACCCTACAACAACAAGTTGTGCGTGTGTGATTTATCTTGACATAAAAAGGTTTACACATTTCAAAATATCTTTGACTAATTTTAATTTGAGGATACGAAAGCATAAATTTTGAAAAGAATTGTGTCTGAGTTGAATCCAAAAAATGTTTTGGATGTGGAACACGAATTCGACTACCAATCCTCCTTCTTACAACATCTCTTTGATTAGGAGATACCCGTGTATTATTCTTCCAAAATTCTTCAATCAAAGATTTCAAAGCTTCAACAATTGCTTCATCTTTTCGCGGTAGTCTACCAGAAAATGCCCATAACTCATTGCTATTTGGATCTTCCACTCTTTTACGCCTTCTCAGGGCTCTCATTAGAGACTTTCTACTTATTTTCAATGTTTTTCTTATCTTTCTAATGAGTCAAGATTTCTTCATTTGATTGCTTACTATTGTTGATGTAAGTACACGACGTGTGACATTACTATCTTTCGTGCGTGATGTAGAACCCACACTCTCATATGCAGTCATTAGATTCTTTACAATAGATTTTTCGCTAGACTCATCCATTGTTCTTAGCCCAAGAATCTTCATGATGGGCCTAAATTTAAGATTTCTCATCATTTCAACAAATAGTTGACATCTTCCTGTCATGTTTAAATTCTCAAAAAATGATCTCCAAATACGATTAGCATTTCTTTGACAAGTACGCTTGGGAATCTTGTCAGGCATTGCTTGCAAAATGTTAGTATCAATATCAATCAAATATTTTGGCTTTCTATAAATAATTCTAGGAGCATCAGAAACATTATGTGTGAATTTTGTACCATCTTGAGTGTCATCAACATGAGACAATGTGGTTGCTACACCTTCAGATGTAGATAATGGTGTGCCTTCAACATGATATAAGGGTGTGCCTTCAACATGACACATTGGTGTGACTTCACCTTTGGAAGTAGATGATGGTGTGCCTTCAACGTGATACATTGGTGTCCCTCCACCTTCGGAAGTAGACAATGGTGTGCCTTCAACATGATACATTGGTGTGCCTCCAACATTGGATGACGATGTCTCTTCAACTTGGGAACTCATAGATGATGTCCTCGCATTTTCATAATTCAATTGTCTTGTTGCACGCAAGTTTCTCATTCGTTGTCTTTTTGTTTCCAATTCCAATTCTCTTTTACATTGTATTGATGTTTCATGTTCCTCATCCAAAGACAAATCTTCTTGTATGGTTTCTAATTTTTTGTGTTCACAAAGTTGTCTCATTCTTTCCCTTTTCTTCTCTTTGTCTCTTTCATGCTCTTCTGATGTTAAATTCTTTGCTCGTTTCCTTGGCATGATGATGATTTCTACATATGAATTGATTACAATTTTAAAAATATAATATAAATGTAAAACAATAAGTCAAATTCTAATTTAAACCTCTTACAATATGACAAATTATAATATAAATTTATTATAATTATATCAAATTATACATTGAACAAGTATATATCATACCAATTATAAACCAAAACACTCTTTATTCACATTTGACATGTTAAAAACTAAAAAACTTACCTCAATCAATAAATTTCGCTGATAATGATTGACCTTTGCAATTTGATGTTGATTTTTAAACAATAAAATAGTGCAAATTGACAAAATATGTTTTTTTGTCACTTAGCACCATGAAAAGAAGAAAACTTGTCAACTAAGATGTAGAAATCAAACAAAAACAGCAAAAGTGGGCCTCAATCACGAGTTTCATGGCCAATTTAACCGTTGTTTTTAGTTTTGCATAGCGCGAGCGCGCTATGCAAAACTAAAAGTCTCTCATCTTTACTTTTTCATAGCGCGCACGCGCTATGTAAAACTAAGACTAGAGTGATGGTCTTTATTTTTTCATAGCACGCACGCGCTATGTAAAACTAAAGACTAGAGTGATAGTCTTTACTTTTTCATAGCGCATACGCGCTATATAAAACAAGAAAAAGGGAGAGAAGGAGAAGGTGATAAAAAAGGGAGAGGGAGAGAAGGAGAGAGGGAGAAGTTGAGAGAGAGAGAGAGAAGGGGAAAGGGAGATAGACAAGGGGAAGGAGAATGAATGTAGTCCTTACAAGTAGTACTTATTTTGCCGCGGGCACTAGCAGTAGCACTGAGAGACCAATAAATATGTGTATGTTTGAGCCTTGGTTGGATATGGGAGATGGTTGGATAGTTTGGATGGAATCTAGATTGGAGAGGGATCATGAGGGAGTGGATTCAGATAAGGTCATCTGACTAGGATCTATGTGTTAGGCCAACAAATCTAGGGGTGACTATAGCATATACAATATGGTGGGTTAGGATGATACCAAGAGATATGTGTAGGATAGGGATTCCTACCCTATGGATGTGTAAGAGGGAGGTGCACATACAAGGACACCAGGTTGATGCATACCAGTTGGCTCAGTGCTTGAGGAGAGCAGTGGTAGTGGCACTATGGAGGAAGAGAAAGGAAGCATCACCTATGAGGGGGTACAAAGACAGGTAGAAACACTTTACCAAAGGGTGTTCAAGAAAAGAGTAGCTAGGTAAGATAGAGGGGGAGATGGAGGAAGACCATGGGTATAGGTAACCTAGATATATGGAAGAGATAGTGGGTAGGGATGTGTTACCATGATGGACATTGATCAGGGTGCACAAGCACAACCACAAGTACTAGGACAAGGACAAAGACAACATTGGTACCACAACCACCATCTAGTACATGGACCAATATGGAGGACTAGAGCATCCATGAAGGTACAAGGAGAGGGAACCTCATCCATAGGGGATCATGTGACAAAGATGTTAGGCCCAAAAGGAGGTAAATACAACTAAGAGTGGTGGGGTTAATCAATTGTTCACTCACAATTAAAACTTGAGAATGTCATAATATAACATATATGCAAATTAGATAACTATGCAGATAGACTAGATAAGAATGAAAATGCTCTGATAGTTTACCTCCCCAAGACATAATCAAGGATGGGGGTAAAAGGCTTAATTAGGAAAAGCAACTAGGTTAGGATGAATTATGGGTGAATAAAAATGCAAGTGAAATGGTGATGAAAAATGATCATGGATCTTGAGTACCCTTGCAAATGGCTTGTCATGTAGTGAGAACTTATTTTGATTTAGCAACATTAGTGAATAGCCAAGGTATGAAGAGCCAAGGTTGTGGCATAAATAGTGCATAGGACATGACATGACAAATAGAAACTATTAGACTGGCATCACACAAGATCCATAAAGGACTTTGGTGCAAATGATGTTGGATGAACACAAGAAAGAGATATGACCTAGTGCACCATGTGACTATTGGAATCACATGTGGAAGTGCAAGGAACAAATTTAGACCACACACAAAAGAAAATAAAACCATAAACAAGTCCCAAGTTTCATCATTCATGACACACCATGATATAAAGGATCATGGTAACCTTGAGGAGACTAAACAAGAGAACTCCAAGAAAGATATAAAAAAATCCAAAAGAACTAATGTCAACATGAATGTAACAAATATCTTTTGCCAAAATTAGATGATTGAAGAAAAAGATTAGATTTGACATGTTTGGCATAAGGATGGATGCGTCCTACGTAGACTGATGGTGGGATGATGAGTGACTGCCTAAGGATAAAATACACTCATATATGTTATGATACCTAATGGCAACAGACAACCAAGAAAGACCAAATGTACCCAATTTATATCTAAATGTACCCAAATGTATATCTAACCCAACGTTTAAGAGCTATGTATGTTATGATACCTAATGGCAACAGACAACCAAGATAGACCAAACCAATTCTAGAGGCCCTGCAATGCTCAAAAGAGTAGGGCAATGGCATATCTACAACATTGGAAAATCATGTTAAGCATGATAATATCCACGGAGATTTGTGTCAGTTTTAGACAAAAAAATTAGTTTGAATAGATTATATATTTCACATGCTTATAGAAGCGTGCAATATGCAATATTTTCTTACTTGCAATTGTAATTTTAGAAATCCTTGACAATCTAGAGAGAGAGAGAGAGAGAGAGAGAGAGAATTGATAGCAAGTGGGATAATGCAGATGCTTTAATAAACCACTATCTTCTTTACTCAAGCAACATCTAGTTCATCTGCTCGACTGGGGCATGTTTGGGATCAAACAGTCTCCATTTAAACTCAAGTCTCTAGAAGCAATTATATTTGTTAGTAGAGGAGATACACCTATTGGATCTGTAATAACTTTATGCTCACTAGAATTTCCATTTCTCTTCAATTGGGATACTCTTTCAAAAATTGCATCTACCCTTTTACCAATTTCAAAAATTGAATAGGTCTATTTGAGGACCTCCAAGGAGTTGGTTGCCTAAATGAGAACCTTGAGATGAATCGGGAACTTCTCTATGAAAGATATCAGTACCTTGATAATCTCTCCACTTGTCAACTAAATTAAAACCTTGGACCATAGATGGCTGCCCTTTGTTGTAAAATGAGTCCAGTGAGACTACCTTTCCAAAGGTGCCAATGAACTTACATAATTTGATGGATATTGCCCAACATGAGTAACCGGGTTTCCCAAGTCCTGTAAATGTAAGGCCATTGATGAATAGGCATTTCTAATAGAAATATTTGTGGTGCTAGATTGAAGTGCATGAACAAATTCTTTGCCTACTAATGAACCAATTTTCAAGGCTTCATTTCACATTGCTCTATGGCTAATTCCACAACACTTGTTACTTCTCTATCTAAAATTTTTGTGTTAGTGTACATGTCCACTGAAGAGCTTCTATCACTACTTGAGCTACTAGCAAATGGTGAGTACTCATGATGATCATCTCACATAGGCTCACAGGCATATCTTACTTTTTTCCTTTGCTGCTTTCCCCTTCCTAGCTCTTCCTCCTTATCTGTAACTTCTATCATGGGTCCAAGAAGGTCTTCCCACTCTTTCCAAAATTACATCTACCCTTTTACCAATTTGGGATATTGAATGGGTCTATTTGAGGACCTTCGAGGAGTTGCTCACCTAAATGAGAACCTTGAGATTTATTGGGAACTTCTCTACGAAAGAGATCAGTACCTTGAGAAGCTCTTTGTTTGTTAGTTGAATTATAACCTTGGACCATAGATGACTACCCTTTGTTATAAAATGAGGAGTGAGACTACCTTTCCAAAGGTGCCAATGAACTTACATAATCTGAGGGATATTGCCCAACATGAGTAACTAGGTTTCCCAAGTCCCGTAAATGTAAGACCATTGATGAATAGGCATTTCTAATAGAAATATTTGTGGTGCTAGAATGAAGTGCATGGCCAAATTATTTTCTTGCTAATGAACCAATTTGAGGCTTCATTTCACATTGCTCTATGATAATTCCATAGCACTTGTTACTTCTCTATCTAAAATTTTTGTGTTCTAGTGTACATGTGCACTGAAGAGCTTCTGTCACTACTTGAGCTACTACCAAATGGTGAGTACTCATGTCATCATCATCATCTAACATAGGCTCACATGCATATCTTACTTCTTTCTTTTGCCGCTTTCCCCTTCCTAGCTCTTCTTCCTTATCTATAACTTCTATCATGACATGGGTCCAAGAAGCTCTTCCCACTTTTTTCCAT
Organism: Chamaecyparis obtusa; assembly: GCA_027943335.1. NCBI lineage: Eukaryota > Viridiplantae > Streptophyta > Pinopsida > Cupressales > Cupressaceae > Chamaecyparis > Chamaecyparis obtusa. The sequence continues at coordinate 163,697 of BSBK01004741.1, forward strand.
TAATTGTGGGCTTTTACTCTTCGTCCTAAGTAATTGGCATACCTTCGATGGCACCAAAAATCACCATTAGATTCTAAAATGTCCCTTTCTCTCACATTAATCTCTCTATTAAGAAGATTTTCTATATCTTCTTCAGTATATTGAATAGATGTAACTACAATCCCATGTTCATCAAGAATATTCCTTGCACCATTGAGTGATATATCATGCAATTCCTTAATAGTTTCATTCTTAAGAAAATTCATAACTAGATTTTCCATAGCCAATTTTCTTCTTCATCATTGCAATATTTTCTCCTCAGCTGCACATTTTGTAATCAGTTGATATACAATCACATTTTTCTCTTAGCCAATTCCATGGGCTCGCAATTAAACCTGTAAATCCATAAAAGGGTTGAAATTTGGATCCGATTTGATGCACCTTCGCTATTTGATCTATCCCTTCTTTTTCATCTCACTTGCTTTGCTTATTTTTCACATCATAGGCCAAGATTTGACAGTGGATATGACCTTGGTGCTATCGACGTTAATGGTAAATTTTACCTTTTAGCTATTATTTTTTGTCATTTTTATTGTATGATGCTTTTGTATATGAATTGTGGATATTCTTTAGGAAACATTTCATCCTTCTTGTAGGATGCCTTTGTATACAAATTTTAGAGAATCTTTATTTTGGAAAGAGAGAGAGGAAGAGAGAGTGCTCTCTATCTCTCTCTTTTCCTCTCAATTCAATATAGCGCGCACGCGCTGTAGGGTGCACGCGCTATTGAAAACTATGACTTTCATAGCACGCACGCGCTATGAAAGCCATAGTTTTCAATAGCGCACTCGCGCTATAGCGTGTGCGCCCTATAGGGTGCATGCACTTTTTAAGGCATTGGAATTTACCAATCCTAAGGCTTGGATTTGCCTTGGAAATCCAACCCAAAGGCTTGGACAATTCAAACAGGCCTGAGACGTGTTTTCCAGCAAACATACAAAAAAATAACATGTTTTTCTGTGTGCTCCTCGTCAGGTTTACTCGTAGTTCAAGAACGTAAAAATCAGACAACATGATATTGTAGATCTCTCTGTTAGCTATCTAAGCATATAATTTATTTTGAATTCTGATTATGTTAAGTTTTTCAACTCTAATTTCTTTTGTGTGTATGTCTATTTTTTGTAAAAAACCAACGTTTAGTATTTTGGGCATAGATTTTGGCTCATTCATCAAATTTTGCAACAAGTTACATTTTTAGAAACTAGACTCCATTCTACACACTTTTAAAAAAAAAACATTTGATTTTTGATTAGGTTTAAATGATTTCTAGGGGGAGCACACAGAAATTTCATGTTTTTAGGATGTGTGCACTTCATAAATTCATAAAAAATTATACATTCATCAAAAAATTACCAAAAAATTTTGGGATAAACTAAGTGGTGTTAGCTAACTTCTCACTAGAGCGATTAAATTTTTTTTTAAAAAAAGTGAACATTTTAGGGGCAGCACACCAGATGCTATGTTATGTTTTTTCACAAAAAATAGGACCACTTTTTGTGCTCCCCCTTTTTGAGGGCCTTAATCTGCACTATTTTCAAAATAAGTTAGTAGTTTAGGAACTAGATTTAGAGTATTACAACTCTTGTTTTTGTCCCATCTTAAAATTTTGAGTCTAACTATCTTCAATTTGTTGTTGAAGTTCAGAGTTTGCTGATTTTAGGAAAAAAGTGGCATCTTATACCCCCTTTTTGGTCCCCCATCTTTGTGCACTTACTCGGTAAACTTGATAGAATGAGGAAATTTAGATTAGAGAATGATCGCATAGGTCTAAATCCTAGTGATTTTGACAAAATTCAAGATTTTTTGTTTAAGTTCAATTCTATTAGATTGGAGCTCTCTTCATGTGGTATTGTTAAAGGGGATGAACAATTGATCTTTTCTATTCTTTCCAAGCTTGGTCTTGATTATTCTATCTTTGTTTCTACATTCTATGCTACTATGGATGCTCATGGTAGTGCATACAAATTGCCCTCTCTTGATGAATTTGCAATGCAACTCACAAGGGAGCAAGCAAAATTTGGCACACATGGGTCAGTTGAAGCCTTCCACACATCAAGCATTGATTGCAAGTGAGTCTACTTCCCAAGCTTCTAATGGAAAAGGAAAGAAACACAATAAGGATCCTAAGCCTCATGACAAAGGTAATGAATCTCCTTCACCGAATACTACTGAATCCAAGTCCTCTTCAAGAGAGGAATCATCTAGAAGAAAGAGGGATAAATGTGCTTATTATAAAAAGCTAGGACATGATGAGCATAAGTGTTTTCAAAAGAAGATTGATGAGCTAACTCACATTATTCAAAAGCACAACATTAAGTTTCCCTCATCAGTGTCTACTCCTTGTTCTACACATTTGGTAGCTTCTACATCTGCATCATCATCCAATGACAAAGGTAAAGGACAAGGAGTTTTGGCTTCCACACATCGTGAGCAAGGTAAATGGCTTCTTGATTCAAGTGCATCACATCATATGGCATCTTCTATGGATATGTTTTATTCTATTGAGCCTTGTAATTCTCTTAATATTTTTATGGGTAACAACACATTCATGAGAGTTTGTGGGAAAGGTTCTATTCCTATGGGAGAGAGGACATTTAATGACATTCTTTGTGTACCATCCTTGACCACTAATCTCCTTTCTATTTACTAAATTACACATGGGGCACAAGGTAAAATTGTTGAGTTCACTCCTGATCATGTCTACACTAGGGACATGGAGACTAGAGATGTCATAGCTATGGGAGTTGTTGATCATACATCCCGCTTGTATTCCTTTTCTAATTTTTTGATAATGATGATGATATTCATGATGTACCCATCCCTTTTCCAAGGGATAATTATGAGGAGAATTTTGGGCACTTGAATCATTTTTTTGTTGAGACAAGTGTTGATCTTCCTACTCCTCCACCTCCTACTTCTTCAGACATGGGCTCTACTATTCAGCAGGATGTTCATAGTGTTTCAGATCTTGTAGAATGTGATGACTACTTGGATGCATCTTTAGCATTTGTTGATTCTCATGATGTAGATTTGGAAGACATACATGAGGGGGTTTCTCTTTCCTTTGATGATAGTTTCATCATAGTTGGGGATACTTCACCTTCTTTGGAGATTGGCACTATTGATTCTTCTCCCTCTTCACTTGATTTGTCACATGAGGTGATAGATTATTTGAGCTTGGAGATTCCCATTCAGTCTTCAGAGATTCCTTCATGGAGACCTTCATATTCTTCCTCATTCCATTTGAATAAGGATTGGCTTCTTCATCATTTGATGTATCTATTTATTCCTAAGGGGAGACATGTTTCTTGTAAGCATTGGCTTATGTATTGTTTGCAGGTACTCTTCATCAACATGGGAGCTTCTACATTATGGGGGGGATATCATGTCTCCAACTATCCTTCTTATGGGGGGATAATTGTTTGTATATACATGATGTATGTAGTTCTTAGGGGGTCTTGAGCACTCCATCCATCCATGCATCTTGTTTTCTTCTCTCTTTTTGGGGGAGGGTTTTTCCCATCAGGTTTTCCCTCTTTCTCCACTTTATGAGAGTTATACATTTCATGTATTGCATTTTGTACATGGGTACCTAACATGGCCTAGTTGCCGAGACCCATCTTGCATTGTGAGTTTAAGTGCATTCCCCTAAGTTGAACTTAAGGGAGGGTGTTGGTGTAATTAAATATTCCTAATTACACTTTACTTAATCTTACTTAGGATAATGCATTGCATAGTAGTTAGTGATTGAGACACCTAGGAGTGTGCACTCCTCATTAAGCACATGGTGTAGGAGAAATTTCACTTTTGGTGTGATAGTTGTCTTCACATACCTTATTGTGTGTGAGATCCACCTTTCATGCTCATATCACTTTATCATCCTAATCCATTGCACATAATTTATTGCATACTGGAGGATGATCCACATTTGGTGGACATGTGATTACACCCAGCATAGGTGATAGTTTATCAGCTCCTTATCATTCTCTCTTATCACCTTAATTTCCTATACAAGGAGGCCTATTATGTAATAATCAATCAATCATTCAAGGTGAATTCATTGGATTAGGGTTACACTTTTTAGCCTAAACGGACACTGAACTCTACATTTTTCAAGAAATTTTTCAGATTCGGATGCATATTGCCATTGAGCCGCTGGAAATAAGAGGATGAAGTAAATTAGAGTCTTTTAGGATGTTTTGTCTAGATTCTAAATATATATATTTTTATTTTTTTAAAATTTATTTGAATACTTTTTTCTTTCTCCCACAAAAACTTGTATGGTACTGAAAACGTCATTTTCAAATAGTAACACTATTTTTATAGAGCATAACTTTTTTTGTAAAATAGATATGGATGTGATTCTTTCAAATTTAGTTTTGTAACATCCAAACAGAGGGCATGCAATTGGTTTTATGATATTATCACTATTATTTCATATTTTATTAACATTTGAAGTTGAATAAACCAAAATTTTAAACTACCTTGACTACATAGCTTATAACTTATTGTGTATTTATCGAATTTCAAATTTATTTATTTTAATAGAAAGTAGACTCAAATATAGAGGGCACTATTATTTTAAAAAAAAAATTCCTTGTTTTACTATTTTTTGTTGAACATCAAACTTAGAGGTTTATATTTGATAAAAAACCTACATTCATTTAACGTTAAAAATCATACACATAATAAATTTAAAAATAGTCAAATATATAATTGTTAGAAAGCTAGTTCCAAGTACTTGTTGTATGAAAAAGGATGTCTTCTTATTCATGCATTTGATTAGTGCACTTGAGGCCCGAAGCCATGAAATTCTCATAATTTCTTGAAAACTTGAAATGATCTCCCTTTTTAGGTACTTTCAATCGAAGGTACTGACTTTTGATCAAAAGTAATTTCATAAAAAATGCTAAATTTATTCAATACTAAGGGACTTTCGATCGAAAGTCCCTTAGTTTCAATCGAAAGTCAAGTTTGACTTTTGATCGAAACCAATGTCGACCTTTTTGGTGGTATTTTTGGGTAATAAGAATTAGGTATAGATAAATGTATATTTTTTTCATTTCATAAATCTAAAAGTTGTAAAATAATTCACATTTAGGAGAAGGAAGACATTTTGGCACAGAATAATTTTCTAAGTTGTGATGGGAAATAAAAAGAGAAGGCTAAACAAAAGTACATGACATTATTTAGAAGAGATTGAACAAAGACTATGTGAAGAATCACGAAAAGATATCATCGTCAGAATCAAGGTATGTCTAAGATGTCTCTAGATAGATATTTTGAGTTGATGGTCAAGACTTGTCTTAATGTTCATGTAAATGTGATATTGTACAGGTCTATTAGACTTAACTAGACCTAATTGTAGACCTATTTGGACTAATAGGACTTATTAGGACTAATTAGGACCTATTCTAGGACTATTAGGACCCAATTAGAATTAATGAGAACCAATTAACACCTAATTATACTCAATCAGGACTAATTAGGACTTAATAGGACCTATTAGGACTAATTAGGCCTAATTAAGACCTATTGGGACCTATTAGGACTAATTAGGACTTATTAGGACCTATTAGAACCTAATTAGGACTAATTAGGACCTATTAGGACTAATTAGAACCTAATAGGACCTATTAGGACTAATTAGGACCTATTAGATCCTATATGAACCTAATTAGAACCTATTTGAACCTAATTAGAACCTATTAGGACCTATTAGAACCTATATGAACCTAATACTACCTTTTAGGACCTATTAGGACCAATTAGGACCTATTAGGACCTATTAGACTCAATTAGGACTAATTAGACTCAATTCAATTAGGACTAATTAGACTCAATTAGGACCAATTAGGACCTATTAGGACCTAACATGACCTACTAAACTCAATTAGGACTAATTAGACTCAATTAGGACCAATATGGACCTAATATGACCTATTAGACTCAATTAGGACCAATTAGACTCAATTGGGACCAATTAGGACCTAACATGACCTATTAGACTCAATTATGACTAACTAAACTCAATTATGACCAATTAGGAACAATTAAGACCTATTAGATTCAATTATGACCTATTAGATCCAATTATAGCTAATTAGGACCAATTATGACCTAATATGACCTATTAGACTCAATTATGGCCAATTAGACACAATTGTGACCAATTAGGACCTAATATGGACCGATTAGGACCTAACATGACCTACTAAATTCAATTAGGACTAATTAGACTCAATTAGGACCAATTAGGACCAACTAGACACAATTATGACCAACTAGACTCAATTATGACCAACTAGACTCAATTAGGACCAACTAGACATAATTATGACCAATTAGGACCTAATTAGGACCTATTAGATTCACTTATGACCTATTAGATCTAATTATACTCAATTAGGACCAATTAAGACCTAATATGGACCAACTAGACTCAATTAGGACCAACTAGACACAATTATGACCAATTATGACCTAATTAGGACCTATTAGGACCTAACATGACCTACTAAACTCAATTAGGACTAATTAGACTCAATTAAGACCAATTAGGACCTATTAGGACCTAACATGACCTACTAAACTCAGTTAGGACTAATTAGACTCAATTAGGACCTAATATGACCTATTAGACTCAATTAGGACCAATTAGACTCAATTGGGACCAATTAATACCTAATATGGACCAATTAGGACCTAACATGACCTATTAGACTCAATTAGGACTAACTAGACTCAATTATGACCAATTAGGAACAATTAGGACCTATTAGATTCAATTATGACCTATTAGATCCAATTATAGTCAACTAGGATCAATTACGACCTAATATGACCTATTAGACTTAATTAGGACCAATTAGGACCTAATATGGACCAATTAGGACTTAACATGAACTAATAAACTCAATTAGGACCAATTAGGACCAACTAGACACAATTATGACCAACTAGACTCTATTAGGACCAATATGGACCGAGTAGGCTCAATTATGACCAACAAGACACAATTATGACCAATTAGGACCTATTAGATTCAATTATGACCTATTAGATCTAATTATACTCAATTAGGACCAATTATGACCTAATTAGGACCTATTAGATTCAATTATGACCTATTAGATCTAATTATACTCAATTAGGACCAATTACAACCTAATTAGGACCTATTAGATTCAATTATGACCTATTAGATCTAATTATACTCAATTAGGACCTAATATGGACCAACTAGTCTCAATTAGGACCAACTAGATAGAATTATGACCAATTATGACCTAATTAGGACCTATTAGGACCTAACATGACCTACTAAACTCAATTAGCACTAATTAGACTCAATTAGGACCTATTAGGACCTAACATGACCTATTAGACTCAATTAGGACTAATTAGACTCAATTAGGAATAATTAGACTCAATTATGACTAATTAGACTTAATTAGGACTGGTTAGGACCTAATATGGACCAACTAGACTCAGTTAGGAGGTCAACTAGACTCAATTATGACTAATTAGGAACAATTACGACCTAATTAGGACATGCTAGAGTCAATTATGACCTATTAGATCCAATTATAGTCAATTAGGACTAGTTAGGACCTAATATGACCTATTAGACTTAATTAGGAGCACCTAGACTCAATTATGACCAAGTAGACTCAATTAGGACCAATATGGACCAACTAGACTCAATTAGGACCAACTAGACACAATTATGACCAATTAGGACCTATTAGATTCAATTATGACCTATTAGATCTAATTATACTCAATTAGGACCAATTAGGACCTAATATGGACCAACTAGACTCAACTAGGACCAAGTAGACACAATTATGACCAATTAGGACCTAATTAGGACCTATTAGGACCTAACATGACCTACTAAACTCAATTAGGACTAATTAGACTCAATTAGCACCAAAAAGGACCTATTAGGACCTAACTGTTACCCTAATTCTCATGTGCATGCAAATTTGGAAAATATCTATCCCCAGGTCCTTATTTTAACCCTGCCAAGCACTCTACAAAATTTCATGGCTTTATCTATTTCCCTCTGGTCTCTGCAGTGGTTTCTAGGTCTTTGGCGAGGTGCAAAACCCTTTAAAATTTCATAAAACAAGCCGTTGGACCCTTAAAACCCTAAAACCCTTTGGCCTATTATATTTTCATGTTACTTTATTCAACAACTTAAAGGTCCCAATTTCACATGTGCACATTTTAAATCCTTCAGTTGCCAAATCTTTGATTCACGGTGGTTAACCCCTTAACACTTTGCGATTTGGTGAGCAATTACCTTTTTGGTTGGTGGTCTCTGCTTAGTAGCTAGGACCAAGATTCTACATCTGACGATTTTCACAAGATCTCATAGCCTTAGAAGATTCCTTATGATCTCACGATAGCCATTGATCTTCCCTTCTATGTAGTGCTTCAAGGTTCAGTGGGTCCACCGCTAGGTGTACACAGTTGGTGTTTCCTGATTGGTCTATGCATGAATGAGTCATTTCTTATTAGTGGGGCCGAGTTCTTTCGGTGGTCAGAGGTTCTCACAGTCGGCAGAAGATCAATGACTATTGTATCTTCGCAAGGGTTGTGTCAGAGGTATGAGATTTTCAGACAATCATTGATCTTGCTTTTTGTCAGGGGTTCGTCCGTGGGTCCTTGTTCGCTGATGTGCTTGAGAGTGATTGGTTGCCATGTGCTGATAAGGACTTCCAAGTGGACCAATGTGTCAGTAGGGTCACAGTTTAATGTAGATCTATGGCTAGCGTAAAAGCACAAAGAATCTTTCTAACATATAAGATCATGTGCCCGCCGTTAGATTGGAATCTTGTCTTAAGTGGGTCCATTATTAGAGGTTGCCAAGGTGTATGCCTATAGAGAAGTCAAGGGTGAATAAAATATTGCCAAGTGGTGAATGGGCCCAGGGTTAGAGAACATTAAGCAAATCAGTGACTAAAGGGTTTCTCAGGTTAGCCAAACTTAACCAGGGTCAACTAAAAGTTCAAACGACTCTGCGACTGAAGAAAAAAGGGTAACTCAAGGTGGACTTGGGGTTAATTATATAGATGAATGGTTCCTAGGTAAATAAGAAGTTCTAACGGTCATGTTTTAAAAGAATATTGAGGTTTAAACGTCATTCATCGATAGAAGAAAAGTCTAGTGCCACCCGGTTAGCCATTCACATTTAAAATTTAAATATTTCTCTATAGGGTTTTTTGCTAGGTTTTGATCCAATGGTCAGTTGCAGCAAAATGGGTAGCTAAAAATTTATGTTTCAAGGATGATTTCAATTGGGGAAGATGATGACAGGGGTCTGGGTGGCCGTCTTTGGTGATTTCTTATTTTTTGAGAGCACCAAATCAGTCCATTCATGGCACTTTGTGCAAAGATGTAGATGAGTCTGGGTTGCTTGTCTATAGGCTGATTATGAGGTACATGGAGGGGCACTCAAAGAATATCTAATCAGATATGATGTTGAAGAGAATTATTTATGATCAGACTTGATCGAACTAGTGTTTATCATTATTCTAATATAAAATTCTCTAACCCTAGTTAGATTTTTGACCCTTGCCTGCATGCAAGGAAGGATGTATATATTGTAATTTTGGAGCTTTTGAGCTAAAAGTTGGACAATTGTGGAAGAATTCCATTTTCTTAAGGGTCATCTATGGTATCATTTCTACCCTTTGGCTTATACAGCTGTAAATCTTTCATTGATGATTTAGATATTGTAGAGGTATTTTGTGACATCTTTTCTGTCCCTATGCTTCCTTGTCTCAATTATCTCTTATTGAATCAAAGTATATGATGTTCTCAGTGAAAACTTAGGGTTCTTGATCCCTCTTATTTTTTGTAACTATGTGTGTTACTATGTTTGATCTGATTTAGATGTTTTTGTGGGTATACTTCAGCCCCCTAGCAGTCTTGTCTCAATCCTATACCGAGTTGTAGAAGCGAATGTCTGCTTGTAGGTCATAGGTTGTGTCTTATGTTTAGACCCTCCTATGAAACACTTATGCAAGCCTATTTAGTAAGTTGTGACCTACTAGACCTAAGTCTTTCATCGATTCCATTCCTCTATACTAAGATCCAAACCCTAATTTTGGTGTATCACCTAGTAGGTAGTTTTTTTTCAGTCATTTCCCTTTCAAGTACTCCTTCTATCTCTTTTCTTCAAAAGTTTACTTTTCATGTCTAGAAGCAAATTAATGTGATTATCCAAGAGGAACCATCCTAGAACCTGGAGGTCTCATCTTAGTTATCATAGGTCCCACAACCTGGAGATGATTCCCATGTTATACTAGGTTATCAAGACTACAAGAGCTTGAGACAAGGGTGCAAACTTAGTGTATAACAATTTTGGCACACCCGGTAGGACATCAAAAGAAGTTCATTGTTTGAAGGTTATGCTATCTCTGATATACAAGCTACATAATGTAGACTTTTAGAAGTTTTTCTATCAAGTATATCTAGTGACTCCACTAGTTTCAAAGATTTAGGCTAACCTTGTCCAAGCTTTATGAGAAATATTGAGACTAGAAGCTCAAAGCCCACCAAATTTTTAGAGTTTCCCTCAAAGGGAAGTCATAAAGGTAGGTCAACTCAAAGAACATCCCTTACAAGGAGAGTTCAGTCTACACCTCCTGATACCTTAGAAGGGAGACCTTTTCCCTTTCATTCTAGAAGAAGAGGCAGATCTCTAACCAGAGATCTAGAAGAGGATTCAAATCTAGCAGCAAATACAGCTCATATAGTTGTCAATCTTTAGATTCCAACTCCTACAATGGCTAGATAGTTTGCTTTTTCACCTTTCAACCAAGGTAGTCCATTAGCCTTTGCTCAACATCATGATGTGCCCTTGGTGGCACTAAAGAGTATACGTAATTTCACAAGTGAAGGGAAGACAACTGCTTTTGAACACATAAGAGATGTGACCACCATCTACAGCATACACAATATTACTCAAGAAGATGTGGCCACAAAATTATTAACAGCCTCTCTAAAAGTTAAGGCTCTTGAATGGTTTAGAACTCTAACTGTTGGTTCTATTAATTCATGGGATGAATTAGGGGATGCATTACGTAAGAATTTTGAGGATAAATCAGATAACTTGTCTCTAGTTGAGTAGTTAACAACCATTAAGAGAGACCCTCAAGAGAAAATGACAGATTACAATAGTAGATTCCTCAAAACATGGAATAGAATTCCAGCTTCTGTGAGACCATCAGCTGACCATGCTTTCCTTTACTACTTACAAAGTCGAAATGGTCAAATTTCTATCATGATCCAATCTATGGGCAGTACTTCTTTACCCCAAGCTTTTGACATAGCTGTCAGGGATGAAAATTGTTTAATCCAAGTAGGCATGATTGATAGAAGGCCTCCAATGCCCATTTTTCCTAGCCTTCAACCTATTGCACCTGCACAAGTACCCCCATTTACCTCTATTCCCACCATATTAGCACCTCAAGCTAGTACTAGTGGTCAAGAGATAAAAACTAGCTTCTCTTAAGGGTTAAAAGAGATAAAGAATAGCCAACAGAACAGTCAGCAAGAAATGACCAATTTGTTGCAGACCTTGACTAAAGAGGTCACAAATCAAAAGAAACAAGGTCAAGGAATCAGACCACCCTTTTAGCCATAAGGCCAATGTCCTAATCAGTAATATTAGAATCAAGGATAACCTTATCAACAAAATAGGCCACCATACCAAGGAGGATATCAAGGACAAAGGCAAAGTTTTAACCAAAGACCATTCCACATATAACCCTACACCTCTAAATTCTACAAATCCAGTGAGAGATATGGTTCCTAGTCAAAATAATATGGCTATGGATAATGAATGGTGTTTTCCTTGTAATTAGCCTCACAGTCAAGCTACATGTTCAAATGGATGGATGAACCAAGCTCTAATGGTTCAAAATGCCTCACAAGCTCAGTCAGAGGCTTCATCTAGTGGATCAGTGCTTCAACAAGAATCACAAGAGAATGAGACTACTCTCTTTAATTAGGAGCAGCCAGACTTCAATGGAGTCAATGATGAAGTTACTTTTGTTGCCTATACAAGAGAAAAAAGAAGAGCTCAAGACATGGAGAGAGCAAATTCTAATGCCAAATCCACTACATCTGCAAAGCCACTACAACAAGCTACTTCCATCACACCTAAGGAGGTTCTTGTCATCACAAGCAAAGAAGGTCAAATTCCAAAAGAAGTGGAGCCCATCATAGTGAAATCACAACAAAGAGTACACACTATGACACCTTTCAATATTGTAGACAACATGAAGAAAGTGAATGTCACCATGTCCATGTGGGACTCTCTGGCTCTTCCAGGAAAACCTAAAATTTTGAAGAAGGCCATGATAGAAGTGACAACTCCTCAACCTGCAAAAGAAGTTGCAAAGCTAGTGCTGGTTAACACTAATCAAGAGAAGGAGGCTCCAAGTAGCAACTCCAAAGGCAATGCCACACAAGGTAGGAATTCAAAGCCACCTCCCTTTTATGTATCTTTAATCATTGGAAAATCTTTAGTGCATAATTGTATGGTAGATAGTGGAGCTACTAGCACTGTAATGCCCAAGAAAGTAGCTGACCAATTAGGACTAAAATATGAACCCTTCCAAAAGAAGGTTACACAACTTGATGGATCCTCAGCCAATACTATAGGTGTGGCTAAGGATACTAGTCTAATCTTACATGCTAGTCCTAATTTTTCCATCCTCCTTGATATATATTATAGATCTCCCTACATTATTTTCTATATGTCTTTCAAGGGAGTTTAAAGAAAAGATAGGAGGCTACCTATCTTTTGATTGGTCTCACATGTTATTTCATACAAGGTATGGGACCAAGGTCACCATTAAGTCAGAACCATCGGCAACACACCATATAGAGCCTTATGTGTCCAATACCATCAATGTAAACTACCCCATATTTGATGACAGTGAATTCCAAACTATTAGTGAAGCAAGAAAAAAGATAGAAAGTATCCCTGATATTCTTTTAGATGAAAGAGCTTCAGAGGCCCAATAAAATCTAATTTGGGATTTTGGTTTGGGAAGTTATTTGATACAAGAAAGTGCAGTTATAGAGCCAAGCCTTCTCAAAGAAAAAACTGATTCAGAGGATAAGAACAATTAGGTTTGGTAACTATTTTTTGATGGAGCTAGAAGTAGACATGGTTCTAGTGGTAGTGCTATGTTAGTGTCCCCAAAAGGAGAAAGGTATTATACTGCCTCTAGATTCAGTTTCTCCTGCACTAGCAATACTGCAGAATATGAAAGTCTAGTCAATGGACTAGAGTGGGCTAGAAAAAGAGGGCTTAAGGCCTTAAAAATTTATGGTGACAATGAATTAGTTGTTAGCCAAGTGAGAGGGATAAGTGAAACAAAAAATGACACTTTGAAAGCATACAAACATAGATTTTGGGATGCAATTGAAGATTTCCATGCTTTCAATATTGTTGCTATCCCTAGGAAGCTAAATCAAAATGCAAATAGGTTAGCTATTGTTGGATCTCAGTATGACATTCCAAATAACATTTCAAAGAAATAGATCAACAACATATCAAAGTGATTGTTAGACCTTCTATTCGTGATAATGATGTCAATTGGCAGGTGTTTGACAATGATGAACAAATTCTGCAATTCTTGTGTGAAGAAGATGTTTTTTTAGAGCACAATCAAGATAGGTTATCACAAAATTATGGTGATCAAGTGATACAACTTATGTCCAATAAGATGCCTATAGGTCTTGTTACATTAGAGACTATCTTCAACAAGGATGATGAAGTTAAGAAGAGTAAAGCTGGCCTGGTAGTCCAACAAGAACATTGTGTTGAACTAGAGATGGAACCAGGTAAGAGTTTACAATTTGGAAAAGTGAACACTGAATTGGAGAAGCAAGCTTACACTCAATTATTCAAAGAATTCAGTGATGTTTTTGCATGGCAATATGAGGACCTCAAAGGTTTTGATCCAGCCCTTGCTCGGCACATAATTGAGTTAGAACCAAATGCCAAACCAGTGAGGCAAAAGAAAAGGCCTGATAATCCCAATCTTGAGCCACTTATGCATAAAGAAGAACTCCGACTAATAGAAAGTGGTATTATCTGCCCCATTAAGCATACTAGTTGGGTTTCCAACATTGTTCCTGTTAGGAAGAAGAATGGGGAGTTGAGGTTATGTGTTGACTTCAGGGATCTTAATAGGGCTTCCCTAAAAGACTACCATCCATTACCCTCTATGGAACAAATTTTACAATGTGTCTCTGGATCTGAGAGATTTTCATTATTGGATGGCTATTCAGGATACAATCAGATCTTGGTGAATGAAGAGGATCAATATAAGACTGCATTTACAACCAAGTGGGGAGCCATGGCTTATCAAAAGATGCCCTTTGGTTTGTCAAATGCAGGTGCTACATTTCAAAAGGCAATGGATATCACCTTTGTAAGAATTTGCAAATAGAAAATATTGAACCAAGGATCTAGAGGTTGAGGAAAAGCACAAGAGAGAAAATATGAAGCAAGGATGGATTGAATAGATCCAATGAATTGATCAATGCTCAATGATTGATGAATTCTCAATGAAATGATTACATAATAGGCCTCCTTATATAGGAAAGGTGATATGAGAGAATGATAAGGAGCTGATAAGTTATCACCTATGCTAGGTGTAATCACATGTCCACCAAATGTGGATCATCCTCCAATATGCAATAAAGTATGTGCATTCAATTAGGATGATAATGTGATAAGAGCACAAAAGGTGGATCTCAAACACAATGAGGTATGTGAAGACAAATATCACACCAAAAGTGGAATTTCTCCTACACCATGTGCTTAATAGATGTGCACACTCCTAGGTGTCTTAATCACAAATTACTATGCAATGCATTAACCTAAGTAAGATTAAGTAAAGTGTAATTAGGAATAATTAATTACACTAATAGCCCTACTTAAGTGCAACTTAGGGGAATGCACTTAAACTCATAATGCAACATGGGTCCTAGCTACTAGGCCATGTTAGGTACCCATGTACAAGATACATAAAATGCATAACTGGTGCAGAGCACTCTAAGCTCTTGACAGGGTTAGAAGCAGTTAGTTAGGATGGAGGCATATCAAGATTACAAAAAGGCATTTATTAGGCCTTCCATTGCATATTTTTACACCATACTTGTTTCTTCTTGTCTTGAGATATTGGATTGGCTCATGATGTGAGCACCAGGAAATAAAATGGTTTAGAATAGTTTTATGATCAAATAAAGCCCATTTGCAAAGGCCCTAAGTTCATTTGGTGATTCTATAAACCATGAATCTTAAGAGACCTATGGGGCTAGAATAGGGAATAGGAGATAATTTAAGGTCTAAATAATGTATAAAGACCTAGAGAAGGTTTTCATAAGTGTCTTTAAGGTTAGGAAGTCTTTAGGCTTCATAAAGAGGAAAATGCAAAGTGCAACAAAAGTTGCTAAACAACTTTGCAACTTTCTGTCGCAATTTGTCAGTTAGATAGATCAGTGAGTTATAACTGATCTCAAAAAAATCAAGGGTGGTTGATTAGTCTAACACACTTATAAATACTTAAGACAACCTTCCCAATAGAACAGGTTGTTAGATGTACGACATTTTTGAAGATTAATAAAATTTTCCTATGTTTGGTTTAAAATTATCTATTCTTTTGTTGCCACACATGTAGTACAGACTAAGGAGGAAGGATTGATGTAGTGAGGAGTTTCTTTGTTGTTTTATCATTCTAATGCACTTGGTCTAACTCATTTTGGTAATTCCTTTGCAGAGTTATAGCATTTTCTTTACAAATATCCAATAAACCCTAGTTACAGGAGGGTTTTGGGCAAATGGGGGTATAGATCATGACTGTACCACCCAAATTGCACAAAACCTAGTGCAAATGAAAGGTTTTAGAATGCATTTTCAGATTTTAGGAGTAGGAGTAGCAGAGTTAAAGGGAAGGATTTATGCTTGCAAGCCCTAGGCCAAATATATGAAGGTATTTGGTCCTGAATTGTAGGGATCTGCATATTCAGTGTTGCAGAAGAAGAAAGTAAGTGATTGAAAGGTGGATTAGGTGTTCTCAGATAATCTTAAAGAGATCCTAAAGCTTTTCTTTAGTCTATGCACCCATTTCATTGGTCTTTCTTTGAAAACCAAGCCTATTAGGGCCCTATTAGGTCTGTGTTCCTTGGAAGATTCTTCAAGTGCTGGAGTAGACTGGGAGTTGGTTTTGTGGGATATTGGTTGGGTAGTTGAACATTTCAAATTCCATCATTCATTCAGATGTATGTGTGTAGGCAGTGACAGGAACTTCAACTATTTCCATTTTAGTTCCTGTAGCCTTGTTTTGGGGAACAAGTTAGTAGATTATTGTTAAAAGTTGAAAAGTGGATTTGTGGATTGAGTTGATATCCTTAGGATTTTTGAAGGGGTATAGTTATCAAAGTAAAGTGTTGAGGCACTTCTTAGAAGTCTCTACTAAAGACTTAGTGTTTTGGGAGCACTATAGCTTAAAGGTTTGAAGAACAACCTTCCGCTATGATCCTCTGCATTAGGTGGTATCAGAGCATCAGGAAGATCTTGGAAAGGTTGGAGAGGAAGGAGAAAGGGAGATCCCTCTAAGGATCACAAATGTTGAATTGGCCAAGCTTGTAAAGGAGCAAATGGCAGAAAGTTGAGTAGTAAGGGAAGAGAACTGAAATATGAGAAGAGAGTTAGAAAAACTCAAGGGTAAGATGAAGAATGGTGAAAATGATGAGTCTAAAGGAGAGGATATTGAAAGGGATGTCCATGATGAGATGATCCCACCAGACCAAAGACCACTCCTGTAAGCATTGGAGAGAGTAGGAGTAAAAGGAGGAGATATACCCACTTTCTATGGAAAGTTGAACCCTAATGAGTGCCTAGACTGGTTGGAGGCACTTGATAACCATTTTGAATGTGACCAAATCCCTGCAAGTTAGAGGGTTAAGATTGCAAAAGTAAAACTCAAATGCCCAGCCCTTTGTTTGTGGAACTTTTTGCAAAGTGAAAGACTAGATGAAGGAAAAGAGAAGATCAGTACATGGAAGAGGATGAAGGCAGAGATCATGAAGCAATTCATTCTTGAAGATTATGAGGTCCTAACACATCAGAGGCTACACAATCTCAAACAAAAAGATATGGATGTCAGCACATATACCCAAGAGTTTCATAATTTAACTCTTAGGGAAAAAGTATATGAGACCAACAAACTAAAGTTGGCAAGATATGTGAGTGGTTTGAAGTACAGTATTCAAGATGAGTTGACATTGGTCACTCTTGAATCAGTCCACCAATGTTTTAATTTGGCATTGAAGATAGAGGAGAAGAAAAAGAGAAGAGGAGAATCAAGTTCTAATAGAGGAAGAGGAGGATATAATTTCAGAGGTAGAGGAGGAAGGTTCCAAGGAAGGAACAACTTCTTCAAGGATGATACAAAAAGTCAAGGCTCTGAGATAGAGTCTAATACAAGAGGAGCATTCAGAGATAGAAGTTCTAATGGAAATAGAGGAGGAGGAAATGGAAGAGGAAGAGGAGGAAATGTCTTCATAGGCAAGTGCTTTACCTACAACCAGATAGGACACCAGTCCTTTAGATGCCCACAAAAAGGAGGAGATCATGCTAGGCAAGGAGATAGGAGAGTCCAACTGATCCAAGAGGAAGAGGATGGACAAAGCACTTCATCATACCACTCCACTTCATCCAGACCTATAGATCCTGAACATGGTGAGTTCTTAATGTTGCAGAGGACACTCTTGAAGGTGCCCAAACCCATGGAACCACCACAAAGGAAAGCTCTATTCCGGACAACCTGCAAAGTCAAAGGAAAGGTATTCAAACTAATTGTAGATTCTGGATCAATAGACAATATAGCATCTAAGGAAATGGTTGAAAAATTGAAATTGCAAAAGATACCACATCCTTTTCCTTATAAAGCATCATGGCTCACTAAGGAAAGGCAAACATTGGTTAATGAACAAGTATGGGTAGAGTTTACTCTAGGAGAGTATGTAGATAAAGTTCTTTGTGATATCACTGATATGGATGCTTGCCACCTCCTATTAGGGATACCATGGCAATATGATGTAAAATCTAGGCATGATGGGGAGACTAATGTCTATACTATCACCAAAGGAGGCATTAATTACACTATGAACCCCTTAACCGATGATGGAAAGGTAGAACATGTAGTGAGTAGTGTTGCATTGGTAGGAGAAAAGGAGTTTATGCAGACCTTGAAAGAAAAGGACACCCCATGCTTTGCTACAATAACCAGGCCCAAGAAGGAAGTCTTACTAAAACCTAAGGACAAACCCAAGAATGAACAATGGTGGGAGGATGTTGGCCCAAAAGAAGTCAAAACTCTTTTAGAAAAATATCATGGGATAGTGGCAGGAAGTGTTCCAACCTCCTTACCACCTAAAAGGGAAATTAGCCACTGTATAGACCTAATCCCTGGTGCAACATTGCCTAATAAAGTAGCATATAAACTGACCCCAGAGTAGAATGTAGAGATTTCCAAACAAATTGAGGATTTGTTGTCTAAAGGTTTGATTAGAAAGAGTGTGAGTCCGTGTGTAGTTCCTGTAGTATTAGCACCCAAAAAGGAAGGCACTTGGAGACTTTGTACAGATTCTAGGGCAATTAACAAGATAACAATAAGGTATAGGTTCCCAATGGCAAGAATGGAGGACCTACTTGATTGCTTAGGAGGGGCAAATTTATATTCCAAGTTAGATTTAAAAAGTGGATACCACCAGATAAGAATAAGAGAGGGGGATGAATGGAAAACCACCTTCAAGACCACATAAGGACTTTATGAATGGCTTGTCATGCCATTTGGGCTATCAAACACTCCCAGTACCTTTATGAGGCTCATGAATGATGTCCTCAAGCCCTTTTTGAACAAATTTGTAGTTATTTATTTAGATGACATCCTCATATTCAGTAAGGATGAAGATGAGCACTTGAAACACATAGATCTTGTTTTGAAAAGACTACATGAAGAGGATTTTAAGATCAACCTTCAGAAATGCACCTTTGTAAAGGAAGAGCTCATATTTCTATGCTTTTTCATTTCAAAAGATTGCCTTAAGATGGATCCATCCAAAATAGAAGCCATTTTGAATTGGCCACCTCCAAATAGTCCAAGCAAAGTAAAAAATTTTCATGGTCTTTGTAACTTTTATAGAAAATTCATCAAAAATTTTAGTGGTATATCAGCACCTATGATTGATACTATAAAGGGAGGAAGAAAGTGTCATTTTGAATGGACTAAGGAAGCAGCAAAGGCATTTGAAATTCTGAAATAGAAAATAGCATAAGAACCTATCCTTAGATTTCTTGATTTTAATAAATTTTTTACAGTTGAGTGTGATGCAAGCACCAAAGCCATAGGAGGAGTCTTGAGTCAAGAAGGTAGACCTGTGGCCTTTTTCAGTGAAAAAATTAATGATGCAAAGAAGAAATATTCAATCTATGATCTAGAATTATATGCTATGGTACAGTCCTTGAAAAGATGGGGACACTATTTATTACCTAAAGAATTTATCGTATTCACTGACAATCAGGCTTTAAGTTTTTTGAATAGACAGGACAAACTCAGTCAACGACACATCAAATGGATGGAGTTTATGCAGTCATATACATTCTCCATTAAGCATAAAAAGGGCATAAAGTTGTTGATGCTTTAAGCAGGATGAATCTCATGGTGCAAACCATTGAACTTGAAAGTGTGGGAATCTCTATCATGAAAGAGATGTATCCTAATGATGAAGATTTTAAAGAAATCTATCAAACATGTCAAGAAATGGGAGATAAGTATCACACTGAGTTTTCAGAGTACCTTATTCAAGAAGGTTTTTTGTTCAAAGGTGGACAGTTGTGTGTACCAAGATGATCTTATAGATAAAACATAATCAAGGAGAAGCATTGTGGGAGCATGTCAGGACATTTTGGCCTAGACAAGACACTAGAGCAAGTGAAAAGGTTCTACTATTGGCCTAAAATGTAGTCAAAGGTTAGGAAGTTTGTTGATGGTTGCCTAATTTGTCAAAAGGCTAAAGGACACACTTCTAATGTAGGGTTATACAATCCTTTACCCATACCATGCAAACCTTGGGATTCTATAAGCATGGACTTTGTATTAGGATTGCCAAGAACTAAATCAGGTCATGACAACATCTTTGTAGTTGTTGATAGGTTTTCAAAGATGGATCACTTTATCCCTTGTAGAACAATACATGATGCTTCACATGTAGATGGCTTATTTTTCAAGGAAATAGTAAGGTTACATGGCTTACCTATGTCCATTGTATCAGATAGGGACCCTAAGTTCCTAGGACATTTTTGGAGAACATTATGGAAGAAACTAGGAACCAATCTAAACTTTTCATCTACCTACCACCCACAATCTAATGGGAAAACAGAGGTCATAAATAGATCATTAGGAAACTTATTGAGATGTATGACCCAACAGCATGAAGGATCATGGGATGCAGTCCTGTCATAGGAAAAATACTCTTATAATGATTCAATGAATAGGAGCACTGGTATGACTCCCTTCCAAATTGTTTATGGAAGCCACCCAAGGGGAGTTTTGGAACTTAGAAACATCAAGGAGATGGATAGAAAGAGTGCACAAGCAGAGGACTTTGCACAAGTCATGAAGGATATACAAGAACAAGTAAGGAACAGACTTCAAGTTACATCAGCAATGTACAAGGAACATGCGGACAGCAAGAGAAGAGACCTGTAGTTTAAAGTTGGTGATTTGGTTATGATACACCTCAAAAAGGAAAGGTTACCAAAAGGGCAGTATACTAAGTTAATGATGAAGAAAGTAGGCCCATTCAAAGTGCTTAAGAAATGTGGCAATAATGCCTACAAAATTGACCTTCCAGCAGACATAGGTCTTTCCGCAATTTTTAATATTTTTGATCTTTATGCTTATAAGCCTTCTACTGACAATTCTGATGTAGGAATAGGTCTAAATAATAGTACTAATGTATCAAAGCTACCTAAAGTTTAGACACCTCAAATTGAATGTATTTTGGATAGGAAGATCACCAAGCAAACAAGAAGAGGCACTTACTATTCCTACCTTGTCAAATGGAAAGATACACCAAATGCAGATGCTACTTGGATGACTAAAGAAGAGATTGAAAAGGAAGGATACCAGTTTGACACAATCCCAACTCAAGGGACTTGAGTTTTTTAGAGGAGGGTAGTATGGTGCAGAGCACTCTAAGCTGTTAACAGGGTTAGAAGTAGTCAATTAGGATGGAGGCATATCAAGATTACAACAAGGCATTTATTAAGCCTTCCATTGCATATTTTTACACCATACTTGTTTCTTCTAGTCTTGAGATATTGGATTGGCTTATGATGTGAGCACAAGGAAATAAAATGGTTTAGAATAGTTTTATGATCAAATAAAGCCCATTTGTAAAGGCTCTAAGTTCATTTGGTGATTCTATAAACCATGAATCTTAAGAGACCTATGGGGCTAGAATAGGGAATAGGAGATAATTTAAGGTCTAAATAATGTATAAAGACATAGAGAATGTTTTCATAAGTGTCTTTAAGGTTAGGAAGTCTTTAGGCTTCATAAAGTGGAAAATGCAAAGTGCAACAAAAGTTGATGTGCAACTTTTCAAAAGTTGCTAAACAACTTTGCAACTTTCTGTCGTAAGTTGTCAATTAGATAGATCGGTGAGTTATAACTGATCTCAACTGAATCAAGGGTGGTTGATCAGTCTAACACACTTATAAATACTTAAGACAACCTTCCCAACAGAACAGGTTGTCAGATGTACGACATTTTTGAAGATTAATAAAATTTCCCTGTGTTTTGTTTAAAATTCTCTATTCTTTTTTTGCCACATGTGCAGTACAGACTAAAGAGGAAGGGTTGATGTAGTGAGGAGTTTCTTTGTTGTGTTATCATTCTAATGCACTTGGTCTAACTCATTTTGGTAATTCCTTTGCAGAGTTACAACATTTTCTTTACAAATAACCAGTAAACCCTAGTTACAGGAGGGTTTTGGGCAAATGGGGGTATAGATCATGACTGTACAGCCCAAATTGCCCAAAACCCAATGAAAATGAAAGGTTTTAGAATGCATTTTCAGATTTTAGGAGTAGGAGTTGCAGAGTTAAAGGGAAGGATTTATGCTTGCAAGCCCTAGGTCAAATATATGAAGGTATTTGGTCCTGAATTGTAGGGATATGCATATTTAGTGTTGCAGAAGAAGAAAGTAAGTGATTGAAAGGTGGATTATGTGTTCTTAGATAACCTTAAAGAGATCCTAAAGCCTATCTTTAGTCTATGCACCCATTTCATTGGTCATTCTTTGAAAACCAAGCCTATTAGGGCCCTACTAGGTCTGTGTTCCTTGGAAGATTCTTGGAGTGCTGGAGTAGACCGGGAGTTGGTTTTGTGGGATATTGGTTGGGTAGTTGAACATTTAAAATTCCATCATTCATTTAGATGTATGTGTGTAGGTAGTGACAGGAAATTCAACTGTTTCCATTTTAGTTCCTGTAGCCTTATTTTGGGGAACAAGTCAGTAGATTATTGTTACAAGTTGAAAACTGGATTTTTGGATTGAGTTGATATCCTTAGGATTGTTGAAGGGATATAGTTATCAAAGTAAAGTGTTGAGGCACTTCTTAGAAGTCTTTGCTGAAGACTTGTTGTTTTGGGAGCACTATAGCTTAAAGGTTTGAAGAACAATATTCCGCTGTGCTGCTCTGCATCAATAACTCTCATAAAGTGGAGGGAAAACCTCATGGGAAAAACCCTCCCCCAAAAAGAGAGAAGAAAACAAGATGAATGGATGGATGGAGTGCTCAAAACCCCCCAAGAACTACATACATCATGTATATACAAAGAAGTATCACCCCATAATGTAGAAGCTCCCATGTTGATGAAGAGTACTTGCAAACAATAGTTTAGCTAATGCTTACAAGAAACATGTCTCCCCTTAGGAAGAAATAGATACATCAAATGATGAAGAAGCCAATCCTTGTGCAAATGGAAGGAGGAAGAAGATGTAGGTCTCCATGAATGAATCTCTAAAGACTAAGTAGGAATCTCCAAGCTCAAAGAATCTATCACTTCATGTGACAAATCAAGTGAAGAAGGAGAAGACTCAAGTACACCAATCTCCAAAGAAGGTGAAGAAGTGTCCCCATCTATGATGAAACTATCATCAAGGGAAAGAGAAACTCCCTCATGTATGTCTTCCAAATCTACATCATGAGAATCAACAAATGTTGAAGATGCATCCAAGTAGTCATTAGACTCTGCAAGATCTGAAACACTATGATCATCTTGTTGAATAGTAGAGCCCATGTCTGAAGAAGCAAGAGGTGGAGGAGTAGGAAGATCAACACTTGTCTCAACAACAAAATGATTCAAGTGCCCAAAGTTCTCCTCATAATTATCCCTTGGAAAAGGGATGGGTACATCATGTATATAATCATCATTATCAACAAAACTAGAAAAAGAATATAAGCGGGATGTATGATCAACAACTCCCATAGCTATGACATCTCTAGTCTCCATGTCTCTAATGTAGACTTAATTAGGAGTGAACTCAACAATTTTACCTTGTGCCCCATGTGTAATTTGATAAATAGAAAGAAGATTAGTGGTCGAGGATGGTACATAAAGAACATCATTAAATGTCCCCTCTCCCATAGGAATAGAACCTTTCCCACAAACTCTCATGAATGTGTTGTTACCCATCAAAATATTAGGAGAATTACAAGGCTCAATAGAAGAAAACATATCCATAGAAGATGTCATATGATGTGATGCACTTGAATCAAGAAGCCATTTACCTTGCTCAGGATGTGTGGAAGCCACGAGTGCTTGTCCTTTACCTTTATCTTTGGATGATGATGGAGATGTAGAAGCTACCAAATGTGTAGAAGAAGGAGAAGACACTAATGAGGGAAACTTAATATTGTGTTTCTAAATGATGTGAGTGAGCTCATCAATCTTCTTTTGAAAACACTTATGCTCATCATGTCCTAACTTTTGACAATATGCACATTTATCTCTCTTTCTTCAAGATGATTCCTCTCTTGAAGAGGACTTGGCTTTAGTACTTTTTGGTGAAGAAGATTCATTACCTTTGTCATGAGGCTTAGGATCCTTATTGTGTTTCTTTCCTTTGCCATTAGAAGCCTTTGAAGTAGACTCACTTGCAATCAATGCTTGATGTGTGGAAGGCTTCAACTGACCCATGTGTGCCAACTTTGCTTGTTCCCTTGTGAGTTGCGCTACAAATTCATCAACAGAGGGAAATTTGTATGAACTACCAAGAGCATCCATAGTAGCATAGAATGTAGAAACAAAGATAGAATATTCAGGACCAAGCTTGGAAAAAATAGAAAAGATCAATTGTTCATCCCCTTTAACAATGCCACATGAAGAAAGCTCCAATCTAATAGTATTGAAATTAGAGAAAAAATATTGAATGTTGTCAAAATCCCTAGGATTAATACCTATGAGATCATTCTCTAATCTAAATTTCCTCATTCTATCAAGTTTACCAAAGAGTCCTTCCAATGTGATCCAAGCATCATGAGGATGTGTGCAAGATGCAATATGAAAGTGCAAGTTGCAAGAGATGGATGATCTAAGAGAGCCAAGTGCTTTATCCCTTCTATCAAACCATTTTTTCCTTTCTACAGCACCTATTTGAGGTTCTTGATCTTGCCCAAGAGTCATTCTAAGCAATCCAAGACTCAACAAATGATCACTTAAAGATACTTTCCATTCATGGTAATTATATGGAGTGAGGATTTTAACCTTTGAACTATCCATATTGCAACCAAATAATGACTGATAACTACTGATAACTTCTTCAAATGACTGATGTAAATCAGAAAACTGAAATCCAAGGATTAACCAAGTGCAATTATAGCCCTAAAATGACCTATTTTTGAAAGTGATATTTTTACCCAAAATAACTCAAATTTGAATGCAGATCTGGAAAGTAGAGGAAAAATCATGCACTTTCAAAAAAAATTTCACCTCAAAATGTTACCGTATGTGCCCAAACGAAGGCCTGGAAATTGTAAAAATTAGGAACAGATAGGAAAAATCATCAAGATCTATAATTTATGACAAATGAGGCCACCAAAATTCAAAATCAACACCATCACTGGAAAGTTCAGAAAATTCTACCCAATTTCAAAAAAAATTGCACCCGATTTGGAGCCCGGATGACCAAGTTATGGCCTCTCAAAGTTGGACTGTCAAAATGAAAACTCCAATGGTGAAGCCTACGAAATTTCAAACCTAGATGATGTCAAAAAAATGAGAGGTTAAATTTGACATCCTAGTGGCCATCACAGGAGACCTAATTTGGCCTATTGCGATGGCTAAATGGCCTTCAAATTTAGGCTCATGAACAAATGATGTCAGTAAATTTTTGGCCCCACAGGTTGATGTGTCTGCTGGCATGGCATGTCATACTGATCCATACCATACAGATGGTTGCATGTAAATGTGACATGTCAGATTCATAGGCTGGCATGTAGGGACACATGGTAGTGTCTATTTTCTCACAGTGGCATTGACAGGACGGTGATGGCCAGCTACATGGCATCCTGCTTGGCCCACATGGTGGTGTAGGTGTTTGTTGACTAAGGCTCTATGGGCATTTGGCTGTAGCAATTATCAATAGTGGTCGGGAGAAGCCACTCCGATGGCACAGTTAAGAGGGTGGCACTATGGCACTAGATGGATGAGCGGGCCGGGCGGCAATGGACTGACCGCAGATCTACAGAGGTGACTGGAATGATCATGGGGGTGGTACGATGAGCTACTAGAGGATTTGAGACCATGGAAAAGCGGTGGGAGGAACCACCGAGCAGTGGGCGTAGGAGAGAGGGACCTACAGACTTTTAATCCCACATTCAACATGGGAAGGGCTTTATTGCCCTTTAATAATGCAAGGTCGTGGATGTTAATACAAAGAAGAGAGCCCGTAGTGAGATTGGGCTTTGGCTTTAGCTTGGGTTGGGGCCAATCTCCTCTATGGTGACATCACCGTGACTAAAGTGAGTGGATTAAAAACTTAAGGGGCACATACCAAGCCCAACATTTTTGGAGAATAATAATTTAAAAAAAATCCAAAAATGATAGATTAAAAAATATATATATATATATATTTTAATAAAATCATACCACAGAGGCAGATCGGGCCATACGGTTTGATTGGCAAAAAAAATTTGCCTCAGATTTGACTTTCGCTAGATATGGATGAGTTTATAGTCGATTTTAACCGAAACAGCCTCTCAGATGCAATGGTGAGGTCAGATCTACTCCAAGACAGCCCTATTGCACACTGGTTGCCAGATCTAAGATTCAGACCTTCAAAGCTTGCATCAAGCTCTCTTCAAATTAGCTGATCTAAAATGCTCCAATGGCTCTGATACCATGTAAGAATTTGCAAATAGCAAATATTGAACCAAGGATCTAGAGGTTGAAGAAAAGCACAAGAGAGAAAATATGAAGCAAGGATGGATTGAATAGATCCAATGAATTGATCAATGCTCAATGATTGATGAATGCTCAATGAAATGATTACATAATATGCCTCCTTATATAGGAAAGGTGATATGAGAGAATGATAAGGAGATGATAATTTATCACCTATGCTAGGTGTAATCACATGTCCACCAAATGTGGATCATCCTCCAATATGCAATAAAGTATGTGCATTGGATTAGGATGATAATGTGATATGAGCATGAAAGGTGGATCTCACACACAACAAGGTATGTGAAGACAACTATCACACCAAAAGTGGAATTTCTCCTACACCATGTGCTTAATAGATGTGCTCAGTCCTAGGTGTCTTAATCAAAAATTACTATGCAATGCATTAACCTAAGTAAGATTAAGTAAAGTGTAATTAGGAATAATTAATTACACCAATAGCCTTTAAGAGCCTATTGTAAAAGTTTGTGTTGGTCTAATTAGATGACATAACTATTTATTCAAAACATGTAGCAAATCACATCAAACATTTGAGGAAGATCTTTGAAAGAGGTAGAGAATTTGGGATATCACTTAATCCCAAGAAATGTGTGTTTGTAGTTCATGAGGGAAAATTGTTGGGATATGTAGTATCCAAAGAAGGGATCATAGTAGATCCTGGGAGAATTGCAGCCATCCGAGAGCTACCCCTGCCACATCACAAGACAAGTCTCCAATCTTTCATAGGAAAGATTAATTTTGTTAGGAGGTTCTTGCCTAACATTGTAGATTTACTAAAGCCTTTGATAGCCATGTTAAAGAAGAGTTCAGCTTTTAGTTGGACCAAAGAAGGGAGAGTCAATTTCCAAGCTATCAAAGAGGCCTTAATAGAAGCCCCTACTCTCCTAAACCCAAATTTCAGTAAGGATTTTATCCTTTATGCTTATGGAGGTCATAATGCTATATCTCCAATGCTGACTCAAGAAAATTCAGATGGATTGGAGTAGCCTATTGCCTTCTTTAGCAAAGGTTTAGAAGAATATGAATAGAGATACTCTTTTGTAGAAAAAGGTGTTCTTGTTGTGGTAAAGAGCCTCAAGAAGTTTAGATATTTGTTGACCCATAGCAAGGTACACTTGAAGGTTACTCACCCAAGTGTCAAAGAATTTTTTCTTTCCAAAGACCTTAATGAGAAAAGAGTTGATTGGATCACCACGGTGATGGAATATGACATAGATATTCAAACTACCAAGCTAGTTAGAGGAAGTGGTCTTTGTGAGCATTTGGCATCAGATGAAAGTTCAAAGCAAATGGATGCATATCTGGTGGTGCATTATATAGAAGAACAAGCCAAGGCAACTAGTTGGTTGCCTAATATGATCAATTATTTGAAGATAGGACAGTGTCCTGCAGGTTTGGATTCAACAAAAAGGATGTATTATAGGTTACAATCTATTCCTTTTGTGCTGATAGATGAAGTTCTTTTTAGGAAGGATCACAGTGGTGTCCTTTTAAGATGCATAGATTCAGAAAAGATAGCTGATGTCCTATTTGAATTTCATGATGGTCCTTCTGGAGGTCATTTCTCTCCTAGGAATACTACTTTTAAAATCATGAGGGATGGATACTATTGGCCATCTATCTTTAAGGATAGTCATGAGTATGTGAGAAAATGCATCAAATGTGCCATGTTTGCAAGAAAAGAAAGGCTTGTAGCCTTGCCTTTACAGCCAATCAGAACAGAGCAACCCTTCATGAAGTGGGGTATAGACTTCATTGGTATGATCAACCCTCCATCTAGTGCAGGCCATAAATGCATAATCACTGCAACATATTATTTCACTAGATGGACAAAAGCAATTGCTTTAAAAGAGGCCAATGAGAATGCTATATTGGGTTTTTTATGATGATATAATTCACAAATTTGGCATTCCAAATTCAATAATTTTAGATAATGCATTGGCATTCATAGGCCTCAAAGTCTCAGAGTGGGCAGTCAAGAATGGCATCTATCTAAGTACCAGGTCAAATTATTACCTTCAAGGCAATGGTTTAGCAGAGTCAACAAATAAGAACCTGATTAGGATAGTCAAGAAGACTCTGCAAGACAATCAGAGGGATTGGCATATTAAACTCAACTCTTCCTTATGGCTAGATAGAATTACTCCAAAGAAGATAATTGGGAATTCTCCTTATGTGTTAGTATATGGAAGAGAGGCTAAGTTGTCCATTTCAACTGAATTACTAGCTCTGGACTTAGCTACTCAATATGCCCTATTTGAAGGAGGAGACCCCTTGCAGATTAGATATGCTCAGTTGATGGAATTGGAAGAGATCAGAGACAAATGAATGCAAGATATGGAATTCTATCAGATCCAAACAAAGAGAAACTTTGATAAAAGAGCCAGGGTCAAAAATTTCAAAGTTGGAGACGTAGTTCTCAAATGGGATGAGTTCAGATCCAAGCCTAGTAGACATACAAAATTTTATTCATTTTGGAGTGGACCATTTGTTATAATAGAATGCAAGGGATCTAATGCTTTTCAGCTATCAAATCTTGAAGGAATTCCCTTTCCTATCTTAGTAAATGGTTTCCACTTGAAGCCTTACTTTGAGGTTAATCCCTCTCTATAAATTCTTGTAAATATTTCCCCTATTTTCTTTCCCTATTTTCTAGGTTCATTTCCTTCTTTTCAAGAAGTGTCTGTGCACAAGTTTGTCTCTCAGTCAAATTTTTGTGTTCTTGTGATGACCACATGCCCAATGGATTATGTCAGGGCCACTGGTTTCAATGTCTAGTAGGCTGACATCTAGTAGAAATCACCAAAATGTTACCCTAATTCTCATGTGCATGCAAATTTGGAAAATATCTATCCCCAGGTCCCTATTTTAACCCTGCCAAGCACTCTACAAAATTTCATGGCTTTATCTATTTCTCTCTGGTCTTTGCAGTGGTTTCTAGGTCTCTAGCTAGGTGCAAAACACTTTAAAAATTCATAAAACTAGTCATTGGACCCTTAAAACCCTAAAACCCTTTGGCCTATTATATTTTCATGTTACTTTATTTGGAAACTTAAAGGTTACAATTTTGCATGTGCACATTTTAAATCCTTCAGTTGCCAAATCTCTGATTCCCGGTGGTTAACCCCTTAACACTTTGTAATTTGGCAAGCAGTTACCTTTTCAGTTGGTGGTCTCTACTTAGCAGCTAGGACCAAGATTCTACATCTAATGGTTGTCATGAGATCACATAGCCTCAGAAGATTCCTTGCAATCTCACGATAGCCATCGATCTTCCCTTCTATGTAGTGCTTCAAGGTTTAGTGGGTCCACTGCTAGGTGTATGCAGTTGGCATTTCCTGATTGGTCCACATGTGAATGAGTCATTTCTTGTCAGTGGGGCTGAGTTCTTTTGACGGTCAAAGGTTTTGATAGTTGGCAGAAGATTGATGGCAGTCATATCTTCGCAAGGTTTGTGTTAGAGGTATGAGATTTTCAGATGATCATGGTTCTTTCTTTTTGTCAGGGGTTCATCAGTGGGTCCTCATTCACTACTGTGCTTATGAGTGATTGGTTGCCACATGCTAATAAGGACTTCTAGGTGGACTGATATGTCAGTAGGGTCACGGTTTAATGCAAATATATTGCTAGTGTAAAAGTGCAAAGAATCTTTCTGACATATAAGATCATGTGCCTGTCGTTAGATTGGAATCTTGTCTTAAGTGGTTTCATTGTCAGAGGTTGCCAAGGTGTATGCTTGCAGAGTAGTCAAGCATGAATAAAAGATTACCAAGTGGTGAATGGGCCCAGGGTTAGAGAACATTAAGTGAATTAGCGACTAAAGGGTTTCTCTGGTTCACTAGACTTAACAGGGGTCAACTAAAAGTTCAAATGACTCTATGACTAAAGAAAAAAGGGTAATCTGAGGTGGACTTGGGGTTAATTCTATAGATGAATGGTTCCTGGGTAAATAAGAAGATCTAACGGTCACATTTTAAAAGAAGATTGAGGTTTAAACATTGGTCATCAATAGAAGAAAAGTCTGGTGCCATGTAGTTAGCCGTTAACATTTAAAATTTAAATATTTCTCTGCAGGGTTTTTTGCTAGGTTTTGATCCAATGGTCGGTTGTGGCAAAATGTGTAGCTAAAAATTTATGTTTCAAGGATGATTGCAGTTGGGGAAGATGATGACAGGGGTCTCAGCAGCCATCTTTGGTCATTTCTTATTTTCTGAGAGTACCAAATTAGTGCATTCATGGTGAGACTTTGTGAAAAGAGGTAGATGAGTCTGGGTTGCTTGTCTGTAGGATAATTATGACGTACAGGGAGGGGCACTCAAATAATATGTGATTGGCTATGATGTTGCATAGAATTATTTATGATCAGACTTGATTGAACTAGGGATTATCATTATTCTAATATAAAATTCTCTAACCCTAGTTAGATTTTTGACCCTTGCCTACATGCAAGGAAGGATGTATATATTGTAATTTTGGAGCTTTTGAGCTCAGAGTTGGGAATAATTTCATTTTCTTAAGGATCATCTGTGGTATCATTTCTACCCTCTAGCTTATACAGTTGTAAATCTTTCATTGATGATTCAGATATTGCAATGGTATTTTGTGACATATTTTCTATCCTTATGCTTCCTTGTCTCAATTATCTCTTATTGAATGTAGGTATGTGATGTTCTCAGCGACAACTTAGGGTTCTTGATCACTCTTATTTTCTATAACTATGTGTGTTACTATGTTTGATTTGATTTAGATGTTTTTGTGGGTATACTTCAGCCCCTTAGCAGTCTTGTCTCAATCCTACACTGAGTTGCAGAAGTGAATGTCTGCTTGTAGGTCATAGGTTGTGTCTTATGTTTAGACCCTCCTATGAAACACTTATGCAAGCCTATTCAGTAAGTTGTGACCTATGAGACCTAAGTCTTACATCGATTCCATTCCTCTATACTAAAATCCAAACCCTAATTTCAGTGTATCACCTAGTAGGTAATTTATTTTCAGTCATTTCCCTTTCAAGTACTCCTTTTATCCATTTTCTTGAAAAGTTTACTTTTCTTGTCTAGAAGAAAATTAAGGTGATTATCCAAGAGGAACCAGGCTAGAACCTGGAGGTGTCATCTCAGTTAGCATAGGTCCCAAAACCTAGAGATGATTCTCATGTTATACTAGGTTATCAAGACTACGAGAGCTTGAAACAAGGGTGCAAACTTACTGTATAACACTAACATGACCTACTAAACTCAATTAGGACTAATTAGACTCAATTAGCCAATATGGACCTAATATGACCTATTAGACTCAATTAGGACAAATTAGACTCAATTGAGACCAATTAGGACCTAATATGGACCAATTAGGACCTAACATGACCTATTAGACTCAATTAGGACTAACTAGACTCAATTATGACCAATTAGGAACAATTAAGACCTATTAGATTCAATTATGACCTATTAGATCCAATTATAGTTAATTAGGACCAATTATGACCTAATATGATCTATTAAACTCAATTATGACCAATTAGACTCAATTGTGACCAATTAGGAGCTAATATGGACCAATTAGGACCTCACATGATGTACTAAACTCAATCAAAACTAATTTGACTCAATTAGGACCAACCAAACATAATTATGACCAACTAGACTCAATTAGGACCAATATGGACCAACTAGACTCAATTAGGGCCAACTAGACACAATTATGACCAACTAGGACCTATTAGATTCAATTATGACCTATTAGATCTAGTTATAGTCAATGAGGACCAATTAAGACCTAATATGGACCAACTAGACTCAATTAGGACCAACTAGACACAATTATGACCAATTAGGACCTAATTAGGACCTATTAGGACCTAACATGACCTACTAAACTCAATTAGGACTAATTAGACTCAATTAGGACCTAATATGACCTATTAGACTCAATTAGGAGCAATTAGACTCAATTGGAACCTATTAGGACCTAATATGGACCTAATTAGGACCTATTAGATTCAATTATGACCTATTAGATCCAATTATAGTCAATTAAG
The DNA here is from genome assembly GCA_027943335.1 of Chamaecyparis obtusa. NCBI lineage: Eukaryota > Viridiplantae > Streptophyta > Pinopsida > Cupressales > Cupressaceae > Chamaecyparis > Chamaecyparis obtusa. The sequence goes on from BSBK01004741.1 coordinate 196,352, forward strand.
ACCAACTAGGACCTAATATGACCTATTAGACTCAATTAGGACCAATTAGGACTTAATATGAACCAATTAGGACCTAACATGACCTACTAAACTCAATTAGGACTAATTAGACTCAATTAGGACCAATTAGGACCAACTAGACACAATTACGACCAAGTAGACTCAATTAGGACCAACTAGACATAATTATGACCAATTAGGACCTAATTAGGACCTATTATATTCAATTATGACCAATTTATACTCAATTAGGACCAATTAGGACCTAATATGGACCAACTTATACTAATTATGACCAATTTATACTTCATACATGTGTAGGAAATGCTCAAGAATCACAAGCTGAACAAGCTGCCCAACCTTCAGAAGTTGGAGAAATGTCATCACAAGCTCAACAAGCCCAACCTTTAGAAGTTAGAGAAGGGTCATCACAAGCTCAACATGCCCAACCTTCAGAAGTTGGAGAAGGGTTATCACAAGCTCAACAAGCACAAGTCTCAGAATATCAAATAAGTACACATCTCTCTCTTTCTCTCACTAACTCTCTCAATTTAGTCACTATCTCAATTTAGTCTCTTATTGTTGAATATATACATTTTGGGTCTTTCCCCTAAGAATAAGTTATTGTTTTTGTTGTGTACATGCAACCTTTGATGATGAAAATGTTGGACAAAGGGCATCCCAAGTTGATTCAACCCAAGGTCAAACAAGTATGTGTTTCTCTCATTAATGTATAAATTATTATAGGTAGAACATGTTCAAGAGCTTGTAAATATGTATTTCATGAAGGTCCCCTTAAGATGAGATATTGAGATTTTTTGTTTTATTTTATGTGCAGTGGAAGTGTAAGAAAAATATGTGAATGATAGTCTACTCCAACAGTTGAAGAGAAAAATTAGTCATAAAAGCATAGATCATTTAATTGAAATGGATGTGCAAAAATTGAGAGATTATGCTAAACAACCCATAAATATTACGAAGAGGGCATTGAATAAAAAATTCTAAGAAAATAATGAAATTATTGGGTGTAGATGCAAGTTTGAAAAAGTTAAAATCAAGTAACATAAAAAAAAATATTGTTGACAGTGTTAAGGAAGGTTTGCATTCCATTGGAAAAACAACTAGATCTACAGATAGGTCCATTTCAAGAAGAGTGATACTAACATCTATTTTAAATAAAAACATGTCCCAAAGAAGAAAAATTTCTTCACTTTCATCTCAAATTAGGTACAATAGGAAGACAATGACACACTATTTGAAAAGAAGAATCAATTTGGATGATATTACATTGGAAGGTAATTGTGCACTAATGTGTAGAACTCCTCAGTCTGATAGAATTAATGAAACAATTAGGAACTTAGTTACATCATTTTGGACTAATCATACTCATCCTTCACCAAATACAAGAGATGTTATCAAGAAGAGGATTGGGCCTAAGGAATATTTCCAGCACACAAAACATTCGTTGGACACCACACAACATGAATTGTATCTCTCATTTTGTAACTCAAATCCTGACATTAAGATTGGACAAACAATGTTTGAAAGATTAAAGCCATTTTTTCTAAAGATAAATAAATCATTTGAAACTTTTTGTTGTCGATATCACATTGAATTCGATCTCTACTACCAAGGGTTTAGAAAGATGATAGAAGAAAGTGGTGGTTCTCAAAATGATTTTCCTAAATGTCCAAGTCAATTCATAACATTAATCTTATGTAGAAATCAATTGATCATGAAATACCTGAAATAGATTACATAAGAGGAACTTGTCAAACATGCGGGGACTTGACTAAATTTCCTTTGAGACTTGAAGATACTAACATGGCGAGGATGATAAAATGTAAGAGATACAAGTACATAAAGTCTGAAACAAAAGTTGGGAAAGAATCAACAAGGTTGGAATATGTAGAAGACGAGATACCTGTTGCAACATTTATGGAGAATTTTCATAAATTGATTCAACCATACATACAACATGTTTTTTTTGCTAAATGGCAGGCAGAACAATTCCAAATACAAAAAGAATCTTTTCCAGTCGGAACGATTTTATCAGTTGTTGATTTTGCAGAGAACTACTCCTTTGTATCACAAAAACAACTTCAAGCAGAATATTACTATATAGAGCAAGTGACTATCATGGTACATGTGTCTTATCAACATGTACAATTAGATTTGGATGGTGTTGAAAGTATATATGAAGCACGAGTCATAAATAAAGAATATCACTTTTACATTAGTGATGTTAAAGAGCATGACATACATTTTGTCGAGCATTACTTTAAAACATTTTTTGGATATTTGGAAAACAAAAGCATCAAAATTGAAAATCATTTTTTTTGGTCGGATGGATGTGCAGCACAATTTAAATCAGCAAGGCCATTTTATGCACTATGTAGATATCATCGATACCAAAAGATACCACATATTTGGAGTTTCTTTGAGAGTGGACATGGAAAGGGAGAGCATGATGGTGTGAGAGCTTGTATTAAACATTCTTTAAAAAAGTATCAATTGGACTATCAAGGATATCATATAAATAATGCTCATGATTGAGTTGAGTGGTGAAAGATATATTTTATGGTGCCAAATCATGATAACACATCATCACGATTAGATCGAGTCATACCCTTCCAAGTATTCTGGGAGATAACAGGTACTAATTTTAAATTTATTGATCATTGTTTGAGTTAACTTATAATATATATGTCTTTACTTTTTACATGTGACCTCTCTATTGTTCAAGTGTTGACAGAAGATCAATCCATGGATGCAAGAGAGTAGACAAAACAAGATCCCTACATTCAGTTATGAGTATGGATAGTAATGTGTGGTCATTGTACACTAGAGATTATTCATGCTTTTGTTATGACTGCATTTCTACAAACTATGACAAATGTATCAACCAAAAATGTGGATATGTTAGTGAATGGAATTTGGTTCCACTAGATGTTACAAACACAAATGACATTCAGGATGAAAGCTTTGATGACATTCCATTGATTTCTACAGATTATGACCATATTTCAAGTTTGATCAAAATTGGTACGTGTGTGTTTACATGTACATGTTTTTAAAAAGGATTCATCAACTCAATTATTTAAATAAAGTTTGTTTAATTTATATTTACAAGTTCCTAAAATTAAAAGTTCACTTTAAATGCAGGACACATTTTTGTAGTAGTAGCAGAGCCTAGAAATGTGGAAGGTGTTAGTTACTATTTATTACGTTGCTAGAAGGAAAGGATGAAGCTAACACAGAATGAAACAAGCAATGGAATTATGTTTCCCATAGGTTCTAGTACTATATTTAAGTTTGTTTATATATGGTTAGTATTTATCATGTATCTATATATTTAACATTGAGGAACACATTGTGCAAGTTCAATTGTTGTGCAAGGAACATATTTGAATCAAACCAAAATACTTAAACATGGGATTCATTTTATTGATTATCAACCTAACAATAAGGTTTCTCAATATAGTCATCTTGTAATTGCCACCATCCTATCTCTTGTTCCTATGATGGGACGTGGCATTCATAAGTGGAGACTTGATACTGACGACCATGAGAAAATATTAAATGTTATTTGAGAGAGAGATGAACCACTTGATGTGGACTAAATCACGCATGAAATATGATTTGAACTAAATTTTTTACGGATGAGACCATAGGTTTTCTTAGCTCCATTCTTTCCTACTAGTGCCCATAGTGAATGGATCTTTAATTAAATTAAAAATTAAGAATATATATATAGATTTCAAATTTATGTCTTACAAGTGGATCTATGATATATTAATTATCTACCTGAATATGAAGTACTCTAACTTTGGAATATGAATGTGTGTATGTATTGAATTTGCATGTGTTACATTAGGACGTGCATGTTTTAAATATAAAATCTACTTGAAGTACAACAACATTAAATTAAAAGTACGTGCATAACTCTTATCGAATGTACATTTAAATAGATAAGTAAGTTTCAATGAAACATCTAGGGACCTCAATTATATAGCTGTCACATGTGTCAAATTTACATTATTCATAACTTTCATTAAATAAACATGTGTACAATCAAAAATCATTCATGTATGTAATCTATTTAATTCAAACATCATTCATGTATGTAATCTATTGAAATCAAGTTCATCAAATTTAAATTAAACATGTACATGTATGTGTATGTAATCTATTGAAAGTATTGAAAATTTACAAGTTCATCACACATGCACACGTATCTAGAGTGAAAGTATATATATAACATGCATGAAACATCAATCATGTGTGTAGATCAAGTACTATAAATATGAAACATATGAATCAATTATGTGTCAAATATTCTATCAAAAGCCTATCTAGAAATGAAATATAACATCAAACACATCAATCAGTCATGTAGATTCTAGAAATGAAATATAGTTCATCAAACACATGTGAATTATACATAATATGAAATATGTCTCTAACCAAATATGAATGTGCCTATGAATCATCATGTCGACTCCTCACTAAGTGATCACACCCAGAGTGACTATCATGCTCTGAAGGATGTGCAGATCCCTACAAAGAAAGAGATATATATAAATTAAAATATATAAACTTTGTACAAGAAAACATGTTATAAAGTGTCTGGAACATAGATAATAAATAAAAAACTCACCTGTCCACTACTGATGTCATCATCAAGTCAGTCCCGATGATGTACACGATCAGTACCCAAAGAAGGAGTAACAAGAAGCATATCCTGGTAGACAAAAAATATATATCATATATATACGTGCATGTGCATGTAAATTTCAATTGATTGAAATTTTGAAAATAAATTTAAGTTTAATTGTAACATTAAAAATACATGTATATAATCTGATTTATACTTTTGTAGGTGGTGGAAACTAATAGTACTCGGATTCCCTAGCCTCAATCCTATCAACCAAGGTATCAAGATTTTGTTGTGTCTGGTCCAAGCTCAAATCTACATCCGCAACATGAGTAGACTGCACACGCCTTTCTAATAATGAATATAATGGACTAATCAGATGAGATGGCATGGAAGTCGTATCATCATGTGTCAACAAATCTAGATAACCTATAGTGGTCATGCTAAACTCAACATCGTCAAGGCCAACATCAGAGAACTGATGCCCTGCATTGACTAAAGTGTCTGTACACTATGCCTCTCCCTGTGTAGCAATAGAGTGGTCAGTAGGTGGATCCTCACAAGCACTGCCACTATGGCCATAGTCTAGGTGAGAAGCATGTGGCTGAGTGTATCTGACAGTACCCATAGGAGATCTAACCTTTGATATGGGGATATCATGCTCTGCTACTATAAATGCATATGCATCCAATAGATCCTCAGCCAAGCTAGTCAGTGTCACATGTGTCATCTCTCATGTAAGTTCCTCCAGGCTAGAAAGTGAAGGGATGCCTATTGCAGTGTACATGTCATCTGCGGTCCTACTAGCGGATGCTCCACCTGACGATCTGGAGTGTCATCGAGACATCAGGTACTGACCAACCTGATCACTAGATATGGATGTGGCAACTACTGCAATGTCCCCCACACTATCAATCGCAGCTCGAAGCTGGGTGCTACAAATAATATCATCTGCAACATGGCCCAATGAAGGAGCTATAACAAGTTCCCTCTAGCCAACAATGGCCCTATATACTGGTCTTTGTTGATTAGCTCGATGATAAGCATCTCTATTAGCAAGCCTGCCATGCCCCTAGCCTAGATGTGCTAGCAAATTAGTGTAATTAACAGCATGACCTAAATGAACCTCAAGAAAAATCTGCTATGCAAAGTACAGTGGAATCTGGTCATTATTCGGATAATGACCATGAGCAACTAGAAATCCAGGCTATATCAATGCTGATATAGTAGGATCCTCACACTTGGTAACCTGATACCCCTTAACATAATTTTTATCTACATAAGATGGGAAAACTTCCCCTTTCGGGGTCACTTTAGGCACTAAAGCCTATACCTCCTTAAGAGAAAGACTAGAGCCAACCTCTTGTCTCTTTCTTTCAATTATGGCCTCTATAATATCTGGGGCATAGGGAGTGGTACCATGAATGTCAGCCCTGATGCTAATCAAGCTATTAAGGATGGAATGACACGTGTTCTTATAGATAGTAGAGCTAGATGGATTATTTATAGATTCTTGCAACCATTGAATCTCTCTATTAGTGCGTGAAAATAGTTCTGCAAGGGGAATTGGTGCATTTGCCATGTGTAATGTGTAATAATATGTCTGATAGATCTAGAATATGTATGTACCTAAAAGATTTTATTTACTGTCAAATAAAGTCTACATATACATGTATGTTTTCCTAATTTAAATAAAAATTAAATTAAATACTATGTGTGCATTTCACTACATTATTTGAAAGTAAAATCAATTACATAAATTACATGTTTAAATGTAAATTACATTTTAATAAGTCTAATGGGGTCTTAAAGGGTCATATAACCTATCATAGGTCCTAATAAGTCCAATTAGGTATGTAATGGGTTAAATTAGGTATAATTAGGTCTAATTGGGTGTGATTAGGTCCCAATTGATCTAATTGGGTCTAACTAGGTGAGGCACTAATAAGTATTAAGGGGTCATATTACTCATAGTGGGTCTTTAATTCGGTATTAAAGGGGTCATATAACAGGTATTATAGATCCTAATAGGTCTAATTAGGTGCTTTAATATAGGTCTTAAGGGGTCATGTTACTCATAGTGGGTCTAATGGGGTCTAATGGGGTCATATAATCTATCATAGGTCCTAATAGGTTTAATTAGGACATAATTGGTTTAATCAAGGGTATTAAATTAGGTCCTAATAGGTCTAATTGGGTCTATTTAGGTGCTAATTAGGTCTAATTCCATTGTAATAGGTCTTATCTAGGTCTAATTAGGTCGTTAATACATCTAATTGGGTCTAATTAGGTCCTAAAAGGTTTATATAACCTATCATAGACCTCTAAAAATAGACCTAGATAACTAGGAATTATGATGTCCTAATAGGTCTAATTGCATCTAAGCAGGTCTAATTAGGTGAACTAATATGTCTACTTTGGTCTTCAGAGCTCATATTAAGCATGTATTGAGTCTAATTAGGTCCTAAAGGATCATGTAGTACTTGAGTATATATTAGGTGTTAATTAGTCTTGAAATTCAATCTAATTACAAGGTTAGAAGGGGTCCTATTACTCATATTACATAGATAATTAGGGGAAGCTATTATGACTAATTTGGTCTAAGGGGTCCTATTAAGTTCATAAATATGTCCCTAAGTAGGCATTATTGCTATTCAATATTAGTTCCTATTACTTATATTAGGTATGTATTACTCACAGGTATTTAAAAGTAAATTAAATAGTATAAAATTAGGTATAATTTAAAGTTCTTGTTATGGGTTAATTAGTCTAATTATGCCTAAGGGATCATATTGCTCATATTAGGTGTACTAGCAGGTCCTATTACTTATGATATTAGGTGTTAATTGGTATTAATTAAAGGTCTAATTAGGTCTTAAGGGGGTCCTCAAACTCATATTAGGTTATACTTGAGACTAGTTACACATGTCTTA